>CAUYSK010017516.1:0-96967 GCA_963575035.1 Avahi laniger
GGAATTGACTTTCTATTCCACAGGACATCGGTTGGTTCATTCCATTGGTGATACTGTGTTGATTGGGCCTGGAGAGCAGGAAGTAGCAACTACATTAGATATCTAGGCAAGGCACTTGCATACCAGAGCACAGGAAATAAATCTCACAAAATTTCAGGGGTCTGCCACCTCAGTAAAATTTCTAGGGGTATACTGGTCTGGAATATTTCGAGATATCCCTTCCAAGATGAAGGGCAGATTTCTATATCTGGCCCCTTCTGCCACCAAGAAAGAAGCATAGCACTTTGTGAGCCTCTTTGGATTTTGAACGGAACGTACATCCCATTTGACTATGCCATTTCAACATGTTTGCTGATAACCCCAAAGGCTGCAGGTTTCAGTAGGGTCTGGCTCCAATGGTGCTTGTAATGGTTAATTGTAAGTGTCAACTCCACTGGGTTAAGGGATGTCCAGATATCTAGTAAAGCATTATTTCTGGATCTGTCTGTGAGGATGTTTTCAGAAGACAAGGCATTGAACTTGGTGGACTGCATATGGAGGATCTGCCCTCACCCAGTGTGGACAAGCACTATCTGATCGGCTGAGGGCCAAAATGGAACAAAATGGCAGAAGAAAGGCGAATTCGCTCTCTCTCTCTTCTGGAGCTGGGACACCCCTCTTTTCCTGCCCTTGGACAGCAGAACTACAGATTCTCTGACCTTTGGAAACTGGGACTTGTACCAGCAGTTCCCCAGATTCTCAGCCTTTGGCCTCGGACTGAGAGTTACATCATTGTCCTTCCTGATTCTGAGGCCTTTGGACTTGAACTGAGCCACACTATTGGCTTCCTTGGTACTATAGCTTCCAACAGCCTATCATGTGATTTCTCAGCTTCCATAATCTTGTGAGCCAATTCACACAATAAATCCTCTCTCATCTCCCCACATATATTCCTATTAACTATTCCTATTAACTCTCCTGAGATCCCTTACCAATACAGTGCTTAAAGTGTCTGTGACAGAAGGATGCTATATGGAGACTTGGCAAGCTCATACAGGTGATTCACTGCTCAGACATTTAGGATTTTGGAGCAAAGTTATGCCATCCTCTACTGATAACCATCCTCCTTTTGAGAATAGTTTGTGGCTTGCTACTGGGCAGTAGTAGGGACTAAACACTTGACTATAGGCCACTAAGTGACCTGAGTTGCCGATCATGAACTGAGTGTTGTCTGACTCATCTGGCCATAAATTTCAGCATGCACAACAGCTCTTCCTCTTCAGGTAAAAGTGGTATACATGAGACCAGGCTTAGGTAAATATAGAAGACACAAGTAAATTTCATGAGCAAAAGGCCCAGATGCCTATGGCCCCAACTCCTGCCTCACTGCTCCTTTCTCCCAACCTGCATTGTGGAAAATTCTATTCCCAAAGAAGGCCACAATGATATCTCTCGTCCCATGTTTTCTTCTAGACGGTTGAGACTCACTCGTCAAGAAGTACAGTCCATATACCCTCACCTTGAACCTATTCCTTGACCAATAGAATAAGGGAGATGTGATGTTATGTGCCTTCCAGCATTCTTGGGCACTCACTTTAAGAACCTCACTATGCTATGAGAACCCCCAATCAGCCTGCGGAGAGGCCTACATGAGGGGGAACAGAGACCTGGACCACAATCCTGGCTAATCCTCTGCCAACAGCCAGCACTAACTTACCAGTCATGCAAATGAGCCAAATTCAAAGTCCATCCCCCAGATCCCAGTCAGGTTTCATAACTGATGCCATACGGGATAGAGATGAACCATCCTGCTGAACCTTGCCCAAATAACAGATTCATGTGCAAGGTATTGTTGTGACTTTAAGCCACTAAATTTTGGAGAGGTTAGTTAGCGATAGATAACTGATGCATTCATCTATGGCCCTGAAGTACTGTGAGAAGGAACAGCCTCTCAGTGGGCAGAACTGGACAGTATATCTGGTCTCTCATTCTGCCCAGAAAAAGAGATGGCCAGGGGTACAGACCTACTGTGATTTATGGGTAGTAGTTAATTGTTTGACCAGATAGCTAGGGACTTGGAAGGAACATGATTAGAAAACTGGAGTCAAGGAAGTCTGAGAATAGATATGTGGACAGACCTCTCTAAATGGGCCCAGGATGTGAAGATATTTGTATTTTGTGTGACTGCTTACCAAAGAGCAACCTCAGCAGAGAAAAATCTTAATCATCATACAGATAATATGACCTGTTCCACCAACATTAGTGGTGGAACTTTCTCCAGTGACCCCTATCCTTGCCCAAAAAACTCTTGAAAAAAATGGCCAAAGTGGCAAAAATGAAAGATATGCAAATGCTTAGCAACATGGGCTTCCAGAGCACAACCTGCCTATAGCAAAGTTCAACAATGAGCTTCCAACATGACCCCATTCCCTAGGGGAGCAAGAAGTCATATGGTATTAGATTGTTTTCATTGGGTTACTTCCATATTGGAAGGGACAACACTTTGTTCTCATTGGAATAGACACTTTGTATACAGATTTGCCTTCCCTGCCTACCATGTTTCTGCCAAAACCACCCTCTATGGACTTAACAAGCATTTTCACTGTCATAGTATTCCACGATGCATTGCTTCTGACCAAGGAACTTACTTTACAGCAAATGAAGTGTGACAATGTGTTCATGCCCATGGAATTCACTGCTCCTGCGTTCACCATCGCCCTGAAGCATCTGGCCTCATACAGTGGTAGAATGGTCTTGTGAAGATTCAGTTCCATTCCCAGTTAAAAAGCAGCACCTTGTTGGGCTGGGGTAACGCCCTTCATGATGCAGTAGATGCTTCAAATCAATGACCGCTATATAGCCAGGATTCATGGGAATTGAGGAGCAAACATGGGAATGATAATTGTGACAAGAGCTATTCTCATTCCCACCCCTAGTAATTCCTAACAAAGTTTTTGCTTTCCATTGTCTTGAGTTTGGGCTCTCTGGTCTAGAGTTCTTTGTTCCCAAGGAAGGAATGCTTCCACCAGGGAACATAGCAATGATTTCATTAAACTGGAAAGGGAAATTGTTGCCTGACCGCTGTGGACTCCCCAGGCGCAGCAGGAGTGTCTGTGCTGGCCAGTGCGATTGACCTTGACTGTCAGAGGGAAACTGGGTTGCTTGTACACAATGGGGCTACGCAGGAGTTTCTGGAAGGCAGTCACTTCCCTGGGGTGCATCTCAGTTCTCCCATGTCCTGTGATAAAACTTACTGAGGAACTACAGCTCAGTTACTCAATATTTAAGTTTTAGGATGTCAAAGGTGGCGTATAACTCAGCTAGAAATAATCCAAACGATGGGACTTTATATCCTCTTTTTGAGAGAGTTTTCGCGTGTTTTTTATTGTATAAAGGATAGTTGCAGCATGTTATCCGGGAGCATACTTTTGTTATTGACTATATTGGGAAAATAAATATGGTGAACAGAGATGGGATGAACCATGGTGGTTTTGTACAGGGCCAAACTGGCTAAACTGGAACTGTGTTATCTGGAATTTCCTTTCCCTGACTCCTAGGTTAAGATTGGCCAAGAGAAAAAATTGCATGAGATGCGTAAGAGTGAAACAGCAGCCGTGAGGGCTTGAAGGTCAATACAGGGCCTCAGGTGCCACTGCCACTCTCTGTGTCACCCCTCATCTGCTGGTTGTTCCTCTCTGGGTCTTCTTCTTCAGTACCTGAGAGCTGGTGCCGCTCTGTGACAAAGGGCACCAGCTTCTGCAGGTAACCCATGGTGCCACAGCTGGAGGCACTGAAAAGCAGATGTGGGTTCCAACATGTCTTCACCGGTTCCAGTTCCAGTTTTTCCCCACGCTTCCCTGCTTCACATTCAGCTTGGATTCTCAGCTCCCAGCCCCATCGACCTGCAGCAACGCCAGCCCAATCGCCAGACACAAAAGCTTCTGTAGACTTCCTCGCCGGCTGCCTCCACGCTCCCTGGCTGACGGCTTCCCTCTGGTCCTCTAACTGTCCTCTTCCAGCCTTTCAGTGCCCCAGCTAACCCTGACCCTGCACTTAACCCTGCAAATTTCAAACTTACACTAAAAAACTGTTTATTGTTTACCTGAAATTCAAATTCAACTGGGTATCCTGTATTTTTATTTGCTAAATCTGGTGGTCTTAATTGAGATATAACAGTAAAGTGTGCCGACTGTACCACTTGATAAATGTGTGCATAAGTTTACACCCAGGAAACCACCACACTGCTCAAGATATAAAATTCCAGCATCCCTGAAGGCTCTTCCATCCACATCTCCCCCAAAAGATAACCACTATCCTGACTTCTTTCGCCATTTATTATTTTTTCCTGTGTCCCTGAACTTCATATAAATGGGCCGGTACAGTGTGTATTCTTTTGTGTTGGGCTTTTTCCACTCAACACAAAGTTTTGAGATTCATCCATTTTGTTCTGTGTCAGTGTTTTATTCTTTCTGTTTCAAAGTAACCAAATGGTTGATGAGGGAAAGTTCTTTATAAAAGAATTTCAGCTAATAAATTTATAACAAATGGTAGAATTTGAAAAAGCATCCCTTTTTATCCCTAACGAAATAATTGATCCAGATCATGATCTCAAGGGATACTCAGATCATTAGTTGAAACATTGGTGAGAATCTTTATAATGGAAGGATCCGAGGCGACCTGAACCCGCTGATCAGTCTTCGATTCTGAAAGTGGGATAACAGACACTGCACGCATCAGCAGGCGATGCAGTAGAAGATGAACAGCAACGCCCATAAGCTCTCATTTGCAACAAACAAACAGAACCTGAATTTTGTCAAGTCTTTAGAATAACTCCCAGTTTGCAGGAAATACAGAGGATAGCAGAACAAGTTAAATGATATGAAGAAAAAGCAATCAACCAAATCCATAATGTGAAACATTCTACATTAAAACAATAACCTTGTTTCTCCAATAAATCAAAGCAGAAAGAAGAAAGGGGTGGGGGCTGTGTTGAATAAAAGATATTATCAGATGAAACAATCAAATAGGTGGGCCTTGTTTGGATTCCGAGTTAAATAAGCCAGCTGTAAAACCACATCTTTGAATATTGACTGGTACTAGATACCTCATGACCCGTTGAAGAAATTAGATGCATGATCACACATTTTATACATAGTACTATTTCTTTTCTTCTCTGTCTCTCTTCCACCTGCTATATTCCATAGAATAAGTTAGGATATTTAATTTATTAATGATACAGAGTGGTGGTAAACTTTATCATTTAGTAGAAAGTTTACAGGGTATTAATATGTGATTATACTAGAAGAGGAATGAACATCACTTAGAGCTGGATGCAGTGAGATTTGGGTCTCCACTTTGGGATAAACTCATTTTTGCTTGTATGAGGTATAGGTCCCTTAGGAGAGTATGTTGGATTTTGCTGTTATTTTTGTTATTGATAGATGGCTGTATATGGATGCTGCATTGCCAACGGGCTGAACTGTGCAGACTGCAGACTGGCTCATTCAGCTCCATTCCAACCACATTGTATCATGTCTTACTGCCTGCTAGAGCTGGAAAGCAAAACACTACGTTTCTCAAACTCTCTTGTAGCTAGCAATGTGCTTCTATGAAATTTAAAAAAGTAAAAATTGGAATTATGAAGCAGAAGCCATAATTCTGTTGGTTATGCTGCTTCTGCTAGTGAGCCAGGTTGTGGAGGCATTTGGAGTTTCCATAGCATTTGCAGTAGAAGACCCAGGGTCCAATTCCCAGTTTGATGGGGGTTGAGATGCATCCACTGTGATAACGTGGATCATGACAGAGGCCCTGTAAGCCTGGAGCCTGCAATTGTGATGGCGACTTCCTTTTTTTTTCCTTCTTTTTAAAAATTATTTATTTATTTTCCATCTGCAGCTCTATGCATGGGATGGCCACTTTCTGATTCCCCAGGCTTCCAAACTGTGGCAGAGGTGGCTCCCTTCGTGAACTAGTTTTGCAATGTGGTTCTTGTATTCATTCCTGCAAGCTCAATCAGCTCCTCCAAATCTTCTAATGATTTCCTGATAACTGGTAATGAATCTGCTTCCAGCTAGAGTGAATTCTGTTATCAGTAATGGAATCCTGACCAATATGATTTGTAATACCCAGAGTTGGGGAAGGTCCAAGAAAACAGGTCCTTTCGCATCCCACTGATTAGAATATAAATTGATACAACTTTATGATGATATTGCTGTGTCTTTAAAATTCTCACCTTTTTATCCTGAAATTTACTTCTAGAGATGTATCCTAAGGAAATGATCAAAGATGCATCCAAAGGTTTGCCGTACATGCAGATAATGACCACATTTGGCAGTGGTTATATGTGTGCATATATATAATGGAATATTTACCCTTAAAAAAGAAGGAAATTCTGCCATTTGCAACAACACGGATGAACTTGGGGGACATTATGTTAAGTGAAATAAGCCAGGCCCAGAAAGACAAATACTGTATGATCTCACTTATATGTGGAATCTAACATAATGGGACTGGGTATGTTTGCTCATGTCTATAAATGCTAGCACTCTGGGGGGCTGAGGTGGGAGGATGACTTGAGCCGAGGAGTTTGAGGCTGCAGAGAGCTATGATGATGCCACTGCACTCTACCCTGGACAACAGAGTGAGACCCTGTCTCAAAAAAATAAAAAAATAAAAACAAACAAATAAATAAAATAATGAAACTCATAGAAGCACAGAGTACAATGGTAGTTTGGGGGTTTGGGGAGTGGAGGGGAAATGGGGAGATGTTGGTCAAAGGGTGCGAGGTTTCAGTTACGCAGGACAAATAAGCTGTGGAGAACTAATGCAAGGCAGCGTGACTATAGTTAACAACACTGTGTTGTGTACTTAAAATTTGCTAAGAGGGTAGATCTGATCTTAAGTGTTATTCATTGTAATTAGCTTGATTGTGATGATCATATCACAGTGTATACTTATATCAAACATCAAGTCGTACACTTTAAATATAAGAATTTTTAATTTGTCAATTATACCTGGGTAAAGGAAGAAGGAGGAGGAGGAGGTGAAGAAGAAGAACATCATCAACAAGAACAAGAGGAAGAGGCCAGAGAGAAGGCTACAGTGTGAGTCAGCCCAGGGATCTCATAGGAAGGACACACAAACACAAATAAATAAATATGAAAGTCTATTTTTAAAAATATAGCAGAACGTTAATAAAAGTTATCTCTGAGCCAAAGAGTCTCCCACGACAAGGAGAAAGTGGTGGTGAGCGAGTGGTACTACGACAGAAAGACTCTGTACACTACAACACAGACGAGCTTTCGGAAGACGGGAATCCCATCACGACGTGGCCTGCAGATGCACACTGGGTTAGTGGCGCTCCTGTTCCAACCCGAGGAGTTACAACCAGCGTACAGCATCGGAGAGCAAGGAAGGAATGTGATTGTAACTGAAATCTAAAACCGGATCCTGGGGTTCCCTGCCCTGCCTGATGGAGGTGATGGGAATCAAAGGGCGTCCAGGAAAATATAAAGCGGAGCTGGCCTCCCTTCCTGGAGATAACGTGTTGACGTTGTGCCACTTTTCTTAGATGCTTTCTTATTATTCGTGGCAAACTAATATACTGACATTCCGCTTCCTATATATGCTTCCTTATTCATTCAGTAGATATTTATGAAGGGCCTACTATGTGCCAGGTGAGAGACAGAGAGAAATCACAGGCCACTCCTGGATCTGGGAGTGGTGGTGACCCATTAATGGAGACAAGAAGGTCAGGAGGGAAGTCGTGTTTGGGCTGGGAGTGGTGAATTCAGAGGTGGGGTATGGACGTGCTGAATGTAAAATGCCCATCAGATGTTAGATGTCTAAGCGTTAAGATGCAGGCGCCCAGGAACTCAGGGAAGAGGGAGGGATGGAAAGAGAAATCCTGGGAGTTCCGCCAGTGAACATCGGGCCTCTGAGCCTGCTCGGACTTGAGTTCACTGTCCGTATTCAAATTCTGAACCCTAAAAGCCGAGGACCCTACCGTGACCTGAGACCATCCTTTCCAGAGGGATGGATTTATCTCCTTGCTAACGTCCCTCTCAGTGGGTTTCAGAATAGTGATAAACTCACGGAGTAACAGCAGAGGGCGCTGTGAACCTAAACTGCTCCTAAAGCACCGCAAAGGTTTATGATACTGGAGAGATTTCAGCTTACAACGTATTAAAATAATTGAGAAAGGATCTATGCCATATCTTGGCTTCTAACTGAATAAGTCAGAATCTGTAATATTTTACCTTGAAATATCACTAACTTTATCCTGAAATGTAAATAATACAAATAACAAATATTAAAGAACAAATCGATGATTTGAGTGACTACATGATTTTACAATTTTATGATAAGAGTTCTTTAAATTCACAAGGCTTAGCAAAGAGCTGGTATTTTAGGGAAGATATATTTTATGCTCAACTATATGCAGACTACAATTCTGATCAAGTCTTGTTTTTTAAGAGTTAAGAATGGATAAAATACAGACACTGTAATTGCAGTAAACATGTCCACTGACAAGTGGTAGCAACTCTTTCCTCCCCACTGGGAGAGAGGTAGCTCTGATGATACAAGGTACATGTAGGACTTAAATGGCATGAGCCAAAGGAAAACAAAGGGCAAAATAATATGCAGGTGTGCAAATCAATATTTAAAAATACATTTCTTTATTCACTTAGCAGCTTTACATGGGATTAAATGAGATAGCCTGATTTATTAAATACTTAGCACAGTGCCTGGTACACAGAAGGCACTCAATAAATGCTAGTTCCTTTTTTCCTTTGCTCTATTTATTGAATTTTCTTCTCAATTTACTTTTTATAAAAATATTATGTTTCCCACAAAGATTAGTAACATTAAGTATCATTCTCTGTCATAGATTTGTGATGTTAGGAATGCAAAAGATAAAAAGTAGGGCCTCCTGGAAGATAGAAAGTCAATTTCTAACTGAGAAATCACTCTGTGGGTTTGTTGTTGCTGCTGTTTGTTTTTGATAATGTGCAATTATAGAAATTTATAAAGATCCTTTTAAGAGGGCAGTGTCCTGCTTTCAGAGCCAGTTTGCTTAGGCATAGATCAGCTCAGAGACTCACTGTCGCCCTGCTATTGAATTAGAGCTGTATTTTTGACAAGTATGGCAGCCATATCATCACTTTAATCACCCAATAATCCACTGTGTCTCTTTATGCTAATAAATAAAACATCCTTTGTTAAACATTTCCTAGTAAGCAATAGCAGACCTGTAATCTCCACCCCTATATGTTACAAAGTAAAATGATATAACAGTAATAAAATCAAATCAAATCATGTCTAGGAGTTTTATAGACAACTAATAGCTACGATTGCAAAGTGCACATCAGATACCAATTGAAGGGTACTTTTCTCTTTAATATAATGTACTGTGCATATTTCACTAACTGTCTCATGATATCAAATGAATTTAACAAGATGATTATGTAGGTCAAATTACTTAGTAAGTTCTTTTAAGAATGGCTTTTAGACCTATTATGACTTTTAATGGTGCAATTTGTTAAATGATTGGAATTTCTAGAATCCTGCCTGCAAGTGCCTGTCAGAAACACTTGCTCTGCCCTGGTGGTCTATTTTTAAAGCCGACTTCTTGCTTGTGGCAATTGAAACAAAAACGACCACTGAAGAGCAACTTCTTGAAACTCATTCCTCATTTTTAATTATTTAAACAACGTCCTTATTGCCAAATTATAATTTGAATATTCTAATTTCAAATAGCGTTCCGACCAAATTTCTTTCAACTTTCTATGAAGATGTCCTGAGACTCCTTCTTTTCCCTCTCAAATATTAAATATTACTCTGCTTAATTCATGTCAGGAACTGTAGACAGAATAGCTATTACTAAACTTTTTTAAATGGTGGGCTAGTTCTTTTATTTCACATCTCTAACAATAAATGTAAAGGGAAAAACCAATGAAATATGATTGAAATATTCAGTCTCTGCACTTGTTGTTCTGTCTTTGTCCATGTTGCCTTCTGGTATATATAATTACTGTATTTCAAGTTTACTCAGTTTGAGAAATCTTACTAGTCAAACTAAATTTTAAAAAATTGTCAGCAGGAAAATCACATACTAATCTCTTGATTTTCTGTCTTTAAAAATTATTGTATAAAGTAACTTTAAAATGTCTTCAGGTAATAATTAATCTTGAAAGTCAACATCCTTTTAAAACTAATCTTACATCTCTGGTTTCTGCACACCTTACATGGAAATTTTCCTAAAACTCCAAAGAGCCCTAAAATCTTAGCACTCCCTAATAACTCTGGGCAGTAACAGGAGCCTCCTCTTCCCAAAGTGTGACATTCTTCTTATCACCGAACAGAGGACATTCTGGGGCAGGAGAGGTGCCAGATGCGGCTGGGAGACGAAGGTTTGGTTCTGTCTCCACCCTGACTCACTTGATGACCCTGGACGTGACTCCCTCGGGGGCTCAGAGCCCATAGTCGGTCGCAGTTCAGAAATGAGGCTGACAGCTCTTGATCTCTGCTCCTTGGGGGAGTTATAAGCCTTAATGAGATCACTGTGCACATTCTCATTTCCTCTTCCGTGTCTTCAGTGAGTTGTAGTTAGGACCAGAGTGAAAGTGGAATATCCAAGTCCGCTTATGTGTCTGGGCGAAAGTCACTATAGAACAGTGTTATTTAATTTTTCTACTTCTTTCAGTTCAATGGATGTAACACTCATAATCCTCTCTAAGCCCATCAACCACAGAAACTTAATTAGATATTATATCTCCTTGGTTTAAAATAGTATTTAATTTTACATAATGTGTTCAGCCAAAATATTAGGATTCCCTAAACAGAAATGTTCTCTCCATTTTTTTCCCCTCGGGCTTTTCTTTCAATTTTTTTTTTTTGTAGCTTTTAAAAAAAATTATTCTCCTTAAAGTATGATTTCGGCAGTTTCCCTCTGTGAAACATCTCCAAGTCCCCCGCTACCACTACTTAATTGAAGATGTAATCCTCACTTTGTGACTGCGCTGCCTCCCAGATACCAAATGCCGCAACGAGTAAATATTAACATTCCCTTTAAATGTGCGAGGCCTCTTATTCCTTCCCCCCCCGCAAATTGTCTCCCTGCTCCTCCGAGTGTCATCTAAAGTGAGATTATATTAACTGTGCCTTATATGGGGCTTGGAGCGCTGGAGTTGAAACGAATGGGCAAATATCCTTCTCACTTACAGAGCAAATGAACACTGCATCTTTGAGCCATCCCCAGGTGTCGGGGAAGGGCACAGACAGAGGGGACAGACTCAGTGAAGACAGCCACACTTCGGGCCAAATTCAAGCCTTTCATCCCTTCATGGGCAAAAGTAAAATTAAAGTCAATTTTAAAATAAATACATAACCCGCAGAACACAACAGCTCGGGCCGAATAAAATCAGACCGAGAATATCCTCTTAGAAGACCTCTCCAAAATACTCTGATGCTCTGTTTCAAGCCTGGAAGTCCTGGTATTTGGTCAGTTTCCTTTTTTGTTCCAAGACACCCTAGTTCCATCTCTGGGGTAGGCACCGAGGCTGATGTAATAGGACACCCCCGCCCACGTAACTCGGCACAGCAGGACCAAATTCAGGCGGAAACTTGTGAGACGCGTTCGTTTCCCTTCCCGGCGAGAGGCGATCGTGGTCCCCGGAGACGCGCGCCCCGCAGGTTACAGCAGAGGGCACTAGAGACCGCGGCGCCCGCCCGGCCTCGCCGCGAGCTGGCACCCAAACGTCAGGAACATCTCGATTTTTTTTTTTTTTAAAACGGAGGTTCCCCCACCCCGAATCATCGCGTTGGTGTCATATGGCGCTACGAGGGAGCGCCGCTTCGGGGCCCCCATCCTTCTGCTGGGACCCGCGCGCGCCGTCTCCAACGCGCATGTCCGCATTAGCGGTGACACATTCGTGTGCAGAGATGCGCATACATCATTTTTTAATCAAAACGAGAAGGAAAAATTATTACATAACAACAGTCTCAGGCCTACTGAGGGACCTGTCACGGCGCTCCAGTGGGGCTGTGCGAACATCTGTTCAGCATCAGTCCCCCACGAAGAAATTATTCTTCCGCTGATTTGAAAGACAGGTAGACGCGCGGTCAGGGCGGCGGGAACGCGCCGCCGGTGACAACACCGGCCCGTCTGCGCCGGCGACACAGCAGCGCTCGGCGCGCAGCGAGCACCAGCGGGGTCACGCCAGCCTTCCTCTGTTCTTCCAGGCGGTGTTTAAGGCTGACGGTGGCGAGGATCGTTACGAGGGCCGGAAATCGCGGAAGCACCTGGGAAGCTTCCAGGCCCTTTCCCGGCTCGCTGGCAGCTCCGGCTGACTCAGAAAGCGTCTGTTACAGAGGAGGAAGTGCAAAGCGAGTCGCATCGCCGCCCAGCCCACCGAAATGCGGGAGACGGACCTAGCCGTGGGCCCAGCAAATCCTACTCCGATTATCGGAGGGACTATCCCAGAGCTCCTAAGGGGGCAGTCTGTCCCGGGGTTCCCTCTTACAGAAGCTCTGGAAAGCACTCGTTTTAGGATAAGGCTCTTCGCTGCCTTCTCTGATTCGTTTCTCCATTCCACTGGCAGGATCCGAGAACCAGCACTTGCAAACTCGTGTTTATGAGATGCATAACGATTTCTCTATAAGGCTACTCAGTTTCTTTCATGAGCACCATTCTGACAAATGTCAGAAAGTTCATCTCGGCGCAGTTTCCGTTTCCCTGGATTGATCTCCATTGGGCAGGGGGGCGGGGTCATCAAGGCAAGCCAGACACTTGTCCTCAGCCACCGCCCATGCATGCTGGCCTCTGGGGTGATGGCCATCAGCTTACCTGGGTCTTGGGTCCATGAAGGATGCTGCCACATGGTCCTCATTCTCAACCACGAGCCCCACCCCCACCGGATATGCTCTCTGAGCTCTTCCAGTCTCCCCCTCCTCTCGGTGGGCATATGGGAGTCATTGTGCATAGTCCCTGTGCCCTCTGGGGTGCAGGAAGCTCTGGAAGGTGGTCTCAGGCCCATCTGTCTAACCGTGCAGCCATTCTGCCACAGGTCTGATATTTTCCTTGTGCATCCAGTGGGAAGCAGAGCACAGGCCCCCTCGGGGACAGATTTCTCCCAGCAATCTGGGTTTTCTGTTGTCCCCTAACTCCCAACTTCCTTCTGTGCCCTTCTCCTCCAGCCCCAGAAGCTCCTGCGGCTTTGCTGTCTGACTCCATACCCCTCCCAGACCTGCCGCAGGCCCAAAGGCCCTCAGGGTTTGGGTTTTGAAACTCAAAAGATTTTTCTCATCCTTCTACTGTGACATCCCTTCCCGGAGGCAAAGATGCCACCTGGTCTCGCTGAGTGAATGAGGGTGGGAGTGTGCGGAGGGAAGGGGTATAAGGAAATGTAGGAAGGGAAAAAACACATCAGTTGAAAATCCAAAATATTATTTTAGCCCATATGCGATAAAATCGATCATAACTTAAAATATAAATAGAGAAAGCAAGGTCAAAGAACATAAAATAGAAGAAGAAAATTAAATCCAGAGGAAGGAAAAAAGCATTTAACATACGGCTCATGCAGCTAAGATATAGCTGAGGTTTGAATTTGTCTCTGAGCTTCCTGGCAGCCAAAGTGGGATGGGGGTGGGGGACAGCATCGCTTCACGCTCTTGTTTTCAAAACAGAGAAAATATACAAATTTATCAAGAGACATAAAGAGGTTTTCTTTTGTTCTAAATTTCAAAAGCCCTGGACAGCCCCAGGACAAAGAGGAGAACCACAATCCAGAAATGAGCTCAAGTGTCTCTTTAGTTCTTACCCCTCCAGACCAGAAGCTTGAAGTCAGAGGGAAAGGGCTGCTTGGCTGGTGTGGCTTCCTTTTAGCTTGCTTGCTTGGTTTTAGTTTTTTGGTTTTTTGTTTGTTTGCTTACATTTTTATTTTTTTATATTTATTTTTTTGGAGATGGAGTTTCATTCTGTCACCCAGGCTAGAGTACAGTGGCATGATTATAGCTCACTGCAAACTCAAACGCCTGGGCTCAGGTGATCCTCCCACCTCAGCCCCCCACCCCAGTAGGGGGGACTACAGGTGTGCACCACCACGCCCAGCTAATTTTTCTATTTTTTGTAGAGACAGGGTTGCCCAGGCTGATCTTGAACTCCTGTCCTCAAGCAATCCTCCTGCCTCCCAAAGTGCTAGGATTACAGGTGTGAGCCACAATGCCTGGACTTTCTTACATTTTTTTTAAGCATTAAATATTTGTAATTAATTTTTTAAATGCACACAGGAAAAAAAAAAGAAAATTCAAACACCCAAAAAGGGAGGGAAAAGTCTGTTGCCCTCCATCACTGTCCCCTATTACCCGGTCATGACATCAGCTCCTCACCGGTCTTCCAGAGTTGATCTATGCATCCCTTAAGGGTGTTCAGCTCCTCCCATCTTTTGTGTACATGTAAGTTACTATGCACACCATTCTGTACCTAGCCTTTTCACTTTGCAATACATCTGGAGATAGTTACGCATTAGTCCCCTTTCTAATTGGTTGCATAGTGTTCCATGACACAGGTATTCCATATGGTATTGAATCAGTCCACTCTTGAGGTTCCTTTAGGTCATTTTCAATCAACGGCTTTTTAAAATGATGGTGCAATAAATTACTCGGTATGTCCTTCTTTGAACAAACATAGAAGTATATCCGTTGGATAAAATCCTGTTAGTGGAGTCATTCAATTAAAGGGAATGGGTGTTTTTAATTAGAAAAGATATTACCAAATTGCTCTAGAAAAAGGCCAAACAGTTAACACTCCCATCAACAGTGTATGAGAGTGCCTGCTTTCCCTACTCTTGCCAACACAGTACATCATCAAAATCTTTTTATCTTAGGTTGGGCACAGTGGCTCACATCTGTAAATCCTAGCATTTTGGGAGGCCAAGGTGGGAGGATGGCTTGGAGCCAGGAGTTCAAGACCAGCCTGGGCAACATTTAAAAATTTAAATTTAAAAAAGTTTTAAAAATTTTTTATCTTGAAGTTGGATAATATTCTCTTTCTTAAATGTTGACACTGTCCTATTTACAGAGGAGGAAAATTGGGTGGGGAGAATGCTCAGAAGTAAAGGCCATCTGAGTTATGCAGGCGGGATCAGCTATGTAATTTGAAGACCCCCTGCAAAATGAAAATGTGGAGCCCCTTCTTCAAAAATTCTTAAGCATTTCAGGATGTCAACAGGAGAGCGTTAAACCAAGTGCAAAACTCACCCGAGTGGGGTCCTGTAGAAAGATCAGGTTGCACGCCCATGAAGCTGGCCCTGCATTCAAGGTAGAACAAAACAATGGAATATCAAGTAATCATTAAAAATGACAAGCCTGAGATTTCCATCAGGACAAGAAAACATAGGTGAGAAAGGAAATATAGACTTATTCTTGCACACAGTGCATAGCTTCACAAACACAGATATGCTTGAGCTAACAGAGATCAGACATGTTGTGGCATCTCAGTACATAGAGCTTTTATGTACCAAGAATGACAGTTAAACCATATGAACTTACTGTGATTATAGGTGATGATCCCATAGGATTCTACGTAGCTAACTCCGTTTCATTCTCTTTGGATTTCCCCAAAAGCAGACTCTGAGACGAGGATTTAGGTGCAAGCAGTTTATTTGGCAGACAGACCGGGAGGCTATGACAAGAGACTGGAGGGGCGAGACGGGGGAGGGAGACAGCCAATAATGGGTGTGCTTTCAGGCCAGCTCCCGTGTAGAGGACTGGGGCTCAGTGTCACAGTGGACCTCCGGGAGATACGAGAACGTGCCTCTCACCCAGGGCCCGGCAGCTGCGGTATTGATCCCCCACCTCCCAGCCCATTGAGGGCAACACACAATGACTCTCCGGCCCTCCCAGCATGTCCTGCTTGTGGGGCAACAGAGCATGTGCTCCCCCGGGCAGAGGAAAAGCCTCGGGCTGAGAGGCACAGGTGCAAACCCTAAGGAGTAGTATGTCATGTCACAGCTGTGGGTGTCCCTCCCAAGCTCACATCCAGTCCTCTGAGAACTCACCTCTGTGTCCACACCACAGTCACAAGAAGGTGACAGCCACTGCAGGTACAGATAAGCTCACAGAGAGAGCAGCGTCTGCTTCAGTACTGACACCAGGACAGAACCACAGTGTCACAAGTCACTAGAGTAAATGTCCTCTGGCTTGGTCTGCTCCTGCAGCTGAGTTTTGCAGTAGACCAGTCCGCACTGCCATGTGAATGGAGGACGCAGAGCGCGCGCTGCTGGGTGGAGGGTGTGGACGCCGTGCGAGGGAGCCCGTGTGCAGGAGAGATGGAGAAGCCCGAGGACGCCAGGAGTCTTTGCCTGAATTCTTTTGCAATGATTTGCAAGTAGGCCGTGCAGCTTGGGAGGTGTAGCCACCAGGATTTCCCCTTTATTACAGTTTTTCTATTGAGACGAAACACTCGCAGTCTCCTGCTAACTCAAAGCTCCCATTTCTCAAAGAGTTAGCCCACTGACCTCTCAGTGAGAAATCTGCCCGCGATAACAGCCTCCCCGCCCCCCCACGGTGCCTGCAGGCCCGTTCAGGGGCAGTGTGTCATCCTGAGGCCAGCCCCTGCAATTCCCCCAAAGCCCATTTTTTGGTGGGGACAAGAAATCTTTTGTGTTTTTCCTTGAAGAAAGTATTGGACACTGGAATTAGACTTAAATAGTGATTTTTTTAAATCGGAAAAGTGTTTCTGGGAATCTTTGGGCATTGAATATGTTTCAAATACTGTAAATCAAATAAATGTGCATCTTTGACATGTTGGCAAGGCTGCTTTTAACAAAAATTACAAAGTCTGGGTCAGTGTTAGTGCTCCCTGTTCTTAGGAGCCGAGGACCTGGTACTATTCGAGCACAGGCACCCCTTTTCCAAAGTTATCCACTGGCTCCTTCCCCGGTGTCCACCCAGGCTGAGGCCCGTCGCCTCTCTGGAGGCAGCTGGCGGTATCCAAGCCAAGACCGGAGGGAGGAGGCCGGAGCGGGAGAGACAGAGGGAACAGCCGGGGCAGGCGGGCAAATGCATCTGTGGTCTTGGGTGTTTCTGCCAGAACTGACACGCTGCGCTTTTTTTTTTCTTTGACAAGAGTCTGCTTGGCAATGCATCCAGACTGGTCTGTGGCTCTCACTTTGCCGTGTTCAAAGGTCTCCTCATTCAGGAAGCCTCCGGGATTCACGCCCCACAGGGCGGCCCATCCTCAGCTCTCCAGGGCAGGGCTCTGTGTCGATGTGCTCTTGCGTGTTTTCCTTTGCAAGAGCATTTGTGCAGCTGCCAACCCCACCTGTAGATAACAGTCGTCCTCACTATTCAGCAGCTGGGAGGTGCTGGCAGATGCACGCAAAGCCCAAGTGAGAGGGGAGAAGACCTGGCTTCAGAGAGGGTAAGTAACTTGCCTGAGATCACCAGGCTACCAGGTGGCAGCGCTGAGATGTGAACCTGCCTGGTCTATTCACATCCCCGCCGCCCTGTCAGGGGTGATTGAGGGTTCAGGGAGATCTGGGCTATGGATCACCCTTCGGGTCCCCTGTGTCTGTCACTTGGGCTGCCACACCTCCCCACTCCCTGCACAGAGCTGCCTCACTTCTCTGGAGCCCACACTGTTCTCCCCCACCCTCCTGGGACCCCCTTGTACAGCTCGAGCCCTTTAGTTCTGGTGCCCGTCTCTCCTCCAGACTCTCCTCCCTCATGGCTACCAGAAAACTTCCCTAGAATTTAACAGCCCCTTACATCCCTGCCCCTCGTCTAAAATCCTTTGGCCACCAGCAGCATAGTGCACAGGACAATGTCCTTGCTCCTCGACCTGGAATTCAACCCTAGTGAGTGGGCCGCCTTCACCCACCCAGAATGCTATCTCCACACAAATGCCTGTCCCACTGTCCACTCTTGGAGCGACCTGCACCACGGGTCAGGCAGCCGGGATGACCACTCTTCTCCTGGTTTCTTCAGCACCCAATCCCTATACATACTGTCCTGCTGGTAAACATCTGTCTACCCTACCCCCTACCAGCAGTTCTGCCAAGACTGGAAGTTTGTTTTTTTTTTTTTTGCTTTATAATTGACAAATAATTGTATATATTTATGAGGTACAGTGTAATGTGGTTTGGTGGGAGTTTTTTGTTTTTACTTTTTGTAGAGATGGGGTCTTGCTATGTTGCCCAGGTTGGTCTCGAACTGCTGGCCTCAAACCATCCTCCCATCTCAGCCTCCCAAAGTGCTGGGATTATAGGCGTGAGCCACTGTGTCTGGCCCAACGTGATGTTTTGATATATGTCTACATTATGAAATAATTAAATTAAGCTAATTAAAATATCCATCACCTCACCTACTTATCATTTTTTTGTAGCAAGAACATTTAACAGCTCTCCTGTAGCAATTTTGAAATACACAATACATTATTATTAACTCTAGTCACTAAGCACAGTGCAATGGATCACTAAAATGTATTCCTGCCATGTAACTGAAACTCTATACCCTTCAACCAACATCTTCCCTTTCCCCTTTCCTCCAGCCCCAGGCCCTGGTAACCACCATCGTACTCTCTGCTTCTCCGAGTTCGACATTTTTAGATCCCACATATAAATGAGATCGTGCAGTATTTGTCTTTCTATGCGTGGCTTACTTCAATTAGCATAATGTCCTCCATGTTCATCGTGCTGTCCCAAATGGCAGGATTGCCTTCATTTTTGTGGCCGAATAGCCCTCGATTGTGTATACACACCACATTTTCTTTATCCGTTCATCTGCTGCTGGACACTCAGGTTGATTCCGTGTCTCGGCTCTTGTAACTGGTGCTGCGGTGACCATGGGCTTTTTCACTGTGGTGTCTCCAGCACCAGCCACTGCGTAGGGCATGTGACAGGGATGAGGAAGTGTTTGTGGAATCCAAAGGTGAATGAATCAACTGCGATACTTGTGAGAAGTTAACTACACCTGGGAGGGTTCCAACTGACACCTCTCTCCTTGCAGGGGGAGGTTTGACAGCAGGTTTTGATGAAGGAAGGGGGCAACTGGGAGATGTCATAAAGAAGGTGACTGGAAAGGCATTAGGGGCTGGAAGAAAAGAAAAAGAAAACTCAGCAGATTCCACGTGGAACCACGTCAAGCCTCCTTCCCTACATTGCCTTTTTGTGCCTGGCTCACCAATGGGTCCCCTGTGGGTCCAGGGACTAGGCAGGGATTTTTCCCCACGTGATCTCCTAGGCTTCTGTCCTTTTTGTTCTCTTGTCATCGGCACTGAAATTAGCTTTGTGTCCCCGCACCCAGCACTCTGCATTGCAGCCCACGCGGGGTGAGTAAATACGGCCTGTACTTAACGTGGATCTAAATTTACTCATTACCGGATAAGCTATCAGTGTTGACATGTAGGGACATCCATTTTAATTATGAAAGGGACCTCCTTATCAATTATTTAGAACTCACAGAAAATAATACACTGGAAATAAGAGAGAAAAATTCTCTCTCTCTTCTGCATCAAACATTTGACACAGGGCTGTCACGGTGTGGGAGTGTACGCGCACACAGAAACGCACGCACACCCAGGCCTGACATCGCTTTAATTCTGTTCTTCCAGATTCGATGAATGCTACCTTTGGAAAAGGGAGAAAACAGCAGACATGATAATGTTGGCTGTGTTTGAGAAAAGCCATCGAAAAACAAACAGAAAACATCTCAGGACTTGGCAGTATGAATTTGAAAGAATATTAGTTGAAGTAACAGATACCCTCCCTGAACCCAGTCTGCAAAGCTAGTCAAAACAAAGTCAAAGATTAGATAATTATCTGAATCATTCAGAGTAAAAATACCTTCTGAAGCATTCCAATAATTGAGATAAAAAGGTTTCCCTGGGCGTTCGTGGTCTGGAGTTGCTTAGCTAAGTCTTTCCCTTGTACTTTGCCCATGTAGCACAAGCATTTTGTCTCATAAACATTTGATGTTCGATGTCTCCATTGTGGATTCTGAAAATCGTAGGAAAATGCAGTACTTTAAAAATCTTTAAAATATTGGGGGGCCTCAGGGAGTTCTTGTTACCTTCAGGGAATGGTGCTGGGCTTCGGGAGAAATGCAGCGAAGTCAGGCAGGGTAAGTAAGGCCCTGCTTAGTCTAAAGTTCTGTCTCCTGATGTCTTATGGGGTTTTGTAGTGGTACTTAAAAAAAACTTGGTGTCCTATGTGTTTAAAAAATAAAATAAAATTCTGGGACCATATACACCGAAAAAGCGTTTTGATGGCTGCATGCGATGGGTCATTTTCTCCTTCTGCATCTCATACATTATTATAGCTTTTGACTTAATTTAAATACTATCCATTTATTTTCAAAAAGTTTTTCATTTCTTGCAAATCGCACTGTGATACAGAACAAAGTGGAAGCCCCTCCCACTGCAGCAAGCCTCCTCAGCAGTGAGCTGTGACATCATAAGTTTGCTGTGCAGCCTTGCAGACTTTCTCCCTCTGCCTGTGCAGGTACAGCTGTGTGTGTGTGTGTGTGTGTGTGCGCGCGCGCGCACGTGCCTACGTGTTTTAATGGGATGTAAGATACATATTATTTGGCAACTAGATTGTTTTCCTTTATAGTACACTGTGGATATCCTTGCATGTCAGTACCTACCGATTTTCCCCGTGCTTTTTTCATCGCTGCCTCTCATTCTATAGTATAATTGATTTTATGTGACTAACCTCTAAATGATGGACATAGGCTTATTTCCACTTTTTCCCTCTTACAGCCACTGCTGCGATGAACACTAGGGAGCACGTAGCTTTGGCTGCTTATGCTCATTTTCCTCAAATGATTTTTTAAAAAATGAAGTGTCCTGGGCAAAACGGCTCATACCTGTCATCCCAGCTCTTTCGGAGGCTGAAGCAGGAGGATTGCTTGAGGCCAGGAGTTCAAGACCAGCCTGGACAACATAGAGAGATTCAATCTCTAAAAAAAAATGTTTTTTCTTTTAAATTAGCTGGGCATGGTGGTGTGTGCCTGTAGTCCCAGCTACTTGGGAAGATGAGGCAGGATGATCACTTGAGCCTAGGAGTTCAAGGCTACAGGGAGTTATGATTGTGCCACTATACTCCAGCCTGGGTGACAGAGCAAGACTTTATCTCTATAAAAAAAAAATGAGGTGACATTCACATAACCTACAATTATTTTAAAGTGTAAATGTCAGTGGCACTTGATACATTTGCAATGTTGTGCAACCGTCACCTCTATTTAGTTTTTTATCACCTCAGAAAACACCCCCCTTGGCCATTAAGTAATCACTCCCAGTTCCCCCCTTCCCCTGTCCCCTGGTAAACACTAATCTGCTTCATGTCTCTATGGATTATTTACTTATTCTGGACATTTCATATGAATGGATTCAGACAATATGTGGCCTTTGTGTCTGACTCCTTTCATGTAGCATCATGGTTGTGAGGTTCATCCATGTTGTAGCATGTATCAGTATTTCCTTCCTTTTTATGGGTGAATAATATTCCATTGTAGGTACATGCCACAATTTTTTTATACATTGGCCTGTTGAAAGACCAAAAGTCACTCTCAGAGGGAGGAGTCCTGAAGAGCAGGGTGCCTAGGGGAGCTCTCAGGCTCCTCCCAGGACGGCCCGGGTCTTAGAGGTTGTGATTCTTTTTCTAGAAGCAGCCCAGGCTGTTTTGCCACATAGTCCAGAAAACTTCTGTGTTAAGAACTTTTGCTATTTTTTTTCTCTTTTAATCAAGGGTAGGATAAAAGAGCCATCAGCCCTCAAGTGCCTCATGATATGGAGTTTCTCAAATTGGAAAGAATGTTAGGAAAGTAACTGGTCTGGTCAGTTTTTATTACGGGAGCTAGGAAAGAATCAGCTTTCTGTACAAAGGATTCCCGCTGCTCTAAGACCTGGCCCTTGGGGGCTGGAAAAAATGGCAACAATAATAACCCCTTATACTTCAGCCAGTGCTGCGAGTGCGTGGTGGTGGGAGGTGGGCGGCTTCCTGCAATACAACACAATGTATTTATCCAAGGTCAATATTTTTCCCGTTAACGCCAAAAACTGAAGCTATGTTTGCTCTCCTTTTCACTTCGTTTTTTCTTTTGGTCCCTTAAATCTTTTTAAAAGTGCCTACTATGTGCCAGGCACTGAGGATCCCAAGGAGGTAAGGAATGGCCCCTGTCCTTGTGAGCTCTTGTCATGGTAGGGAAGATGGACACATAAAGAAGGAACCCTACCCCTTTGGGGCAAGGACGGTAGCAGGGCGGGAATGCATTAAACACCCACTTGCTTGTCTGCATTACCCTCGCCCCAAATTCGGACCTTCGTTTGGCCGGCATCGTGTGGACAAAACACGCAGATGAAGAACAGGGCCACTCGCTCCTCACGCAGGTGCGCGCTGAGGGTTTCAATACTTGGGTTCAAATCCTGCTCCACTCACTAGCTGTGTAACCTCAGGCAAGGGTCTTACCCTCCAGGGCTTTGCTTCCTCGCCAGAAAAATGAGGATAATGCTATCTCTCTGCCGAGAAGATTAAAATACTGTAGGCGTATGTAAACACATGATGCATAATAGATGCTCAAGAAATATCATTTGTTCCTTTCCCAGGTTCACGTGGATTCATTTTCCCCTGGCTTTTGAACTAATAGCAGCCCAGCCTCTCCAAGTCCTGTTCCCAATTCGGATGAAAGACCACCGGTCCTTCAGAAAATGTCTCGGGAGAGCCTTGAGCTGGCCTGTGTTCCTCTTTTACTTTGCAGAAATTTTGGCATCTTTCAAGTTGAAATTAGCGCTCTCTATCCCCGTCTCAAATTCCCCACCCCTGGCATGAAGCCTCTGTATTCAGCTCCAAGCAAACCTCTTTTAAAGGCAGAGCTTCCCCCCCAGCCCCTGCGCCCACCCAAACCTGGCCTCCCACAAAAGGCAGACGCGGTTGTACTCTCCTGACAAATTGAGCCTGAAGCCGTTAAGATCTCTTCTGTTAGAACTTTCTAACGGTGTCATAAATCTTTTATTAACATTTGGTATGATACTAATTAAAACTGTTCTCTGTATGTATTATTAATTTCCCTAGCACTTCTTGCTGGGGTGACGTTTTTAGCCAGCTAAGCAGAATGCAGCACAGTAAATAAGAAGAAACTCATTTCCAGACAATTAGCCTTGCAGAAAAATAAGTTGGTTAATGGAAGGCATGATGATTACAAATTTTACCTAAATAAACAGGGTATCTTAATGGTAACTCTTCAAGCTAAGTAAACAGATTGGGGTGGTAATGTCCTAAGCAATACTTAAATGTAACTGTTTAATAAATTGGTAAATTACTCATTTCATCTTAGAACAAAATGGTAATACTGTAGTAATAACCTAGTATATATTCCGTAAATATGAAGCATTATCACTTTAGCTCTGTAGAAATCACCACAGTGATATGTCAGCATTGATCTAAAACTGCAGCATTTTATCTCAAGTTTATTACCCATTTTTGAGAATCGCTGAGATTTTCAGAGCATAATGGCAATAAAAGAAGAATTTAAAAAGCGCTTTAATGTGCATAAGTTAATCAGAGGTATCCTCGGGGGGAAAAGGAAATTTGGTAAAACATGAATTATAAGCATCATTTAAACTTACTTTGGACACTAGAGATAATAAATGGCACCATAATTTAGAAATAGCTTTTAACATCAATGACGGTAAGTACCACTTTACTGTTCATAAGAATTGCAGAGCAATGGTGCTGAGGCCAATTTTATTAGCCATTTTTTTCTTTATAAAAGCAATCCAGCCCTTTCCACACTGAGGAGACAGGAACAAGAGTTACGTGCTAATATGCAAAATGCATTTAAGTTTTTTGAAATAGAGAATAATAAATTGTGCCAAAAGATAGAGTCTGGAGACAAATGAATGATCATTTAAAAAGAATAAGGCACTCTCAGAGTTTACATATTTGGGAAAACTTGATAAAAAAAAAAGCCAACAAATTGTTCATACATTTTCCCATTTGCTAGAGCATGCTGGTACGCTTTCAAATCCAAGAGATGAAGCCATAAATCCCGGCGATTGGGGGATGCTGCAACAGGAATATATTTTTGTAAATTGTCGCCATTGACAAATCATTTTTAAGCTACTTAAAGTGCAGGTTCAACTTTCTGTTCAGAGTATCCAAGCAACCTTCTTGCAGGAAGCCTCAGACCCTGACCTCTACCCGGCAAGCACAGACAGCCTCGCAGCTCAAGCCCTGGAGCCCGGGCGCTGGGTAAGACGGTCTCCAGAACTCAATGAACCACCTACTAAGCATTCAGTGCTCTGCGGAGCAGCTTGAGGCCCCAGGAGAAGCTTGTCTGGAATGGCACATGGCCAGGTTGGCGAAACCTGGCTTATGGGGAAGAAACAAATCCAAGACGTCAGCTAAGATGTCAGGATTTAGTAATTCCAGATTCAAGGTCTTTTGCCTTTCCATCTGATGAATTTGAGGACAAACAAAACAATCCACCTTCCTGATCTTTAAATCTTAGATGCAGCTGAATACCACAGGAGTCCCTCCCTCCCCTGCTTTTGAGCATGAACTGTGCAAAAGTCTGGGGTCTTCACTCAAGGCAGCTTCTCCTGGAGATAGGTGGGCACAGAGGCAAATAGAGCAGGTGTTGAGGGGGCAAGGAGAGGTGAAGAGAGGGCAGGCAAGGAGGGGCGGCTCCCCGCAAGGCTGTGCACCCGCAGGGCAGGCAGAGAGTAGGCCTACAAGCCCTCTGCCCTCCTCATCCCTGACTTACTGCTCGGTGTTCCTCTTGCCTCGGACACTTCATCACTGCCTGGTCACTAACCACCAGTGACATTCCCTCCCTCAGGGAGAGCCCAGGAAATGTCAAGTCTGCCTGGCCTCCTCCTGGGGGAAGTCACATTTGTGTAATGACTACCCCTTCCGTAGCTGCATCTGCCCCTTCTCCACAGGGCACCCCCATTTTGGTGGAAGAGTTGAAGGCCAACTTTCGAAATAAATTGGAGCCTTCTGGGCTAGTAGACACAGAACTGTTGTACTCAGCTGTGAAGCCTTGGGCACATACCCTTTAAAGTTACTGAGCCTTAGTTTTCTCATCTGTAAAATGGGGTTTGTTTTATGAGATTGTCGTGAGCACTGAGTGAGAAAATACACAAGATGGTCCTGAGTACAGTGATTGACACTTAGTGGGCGCTCAGCACATATTGAATTTTCTCTCTGGATTCAGAACACCTGGATTCCAACCCATCAGTAAGTTATTCGACGTCCCCAAATCTCAAATTTCTCATCTTAAAAATGGAATATTAGTGTGTAGCTACAATTGACCCTTGGACAATGCAGGGGTTAGAGGCGCTGATACCCAAGTGGTTGGAAATCTGCTTATAACTTTTGACTTCCCCCAAACTTAACTACTAATAGCTACTGTTGACTGGGAGCTTACTGACAACATCAAGTCGATTAACGCATATTTTGGATGTTATGTGTATCATATACTATATTCTTCCCATAAAGTAAGCTACAGAAAAGAAAAGGTTATTAAGAAAATCATAAGGAAGAGAAAATATATCCATTAAGTGGAAGTGGACTGTCATAAAGGTCTTCATCCTTGTCATCTTCATGCTGAGTAGGCTGAGCAGGAGAAGGAAGAGGAGGGGGCGTTCCTACTGTCTCAGGAGTGGCGGAGGTAGAAGAAAATCCACCTTTAAGTGGACCCTCGCAGTTCAAACCCATGTTGTTCAAGGGCAGCTGTACTTCCTAGGTTCACTTTAAGGGTGAAATGTGTAAAATGCTTGGGTAAAATGCTTAGTCCACTGCCTGGTCCACAGTAGGTGTTCTGTAAATGCTACTTGCTACTAGTATTATTATTTATAAACACATACTGAACACTTGCAGTGTGCCAAACGTCAACGACCAAACTAAACTGAAGCCTCAGAAGGCAGCAGAGCACCTGGTTGCTTACTCTTCTTAGAACAACCTGAATTTCCAATAATCAATCAACAAGCATTTCCAGAAGATCCGCTTCAGGGGAGACGTTGTGCAGACTGAGGTACACCAGGACTCTAAACTCACACATAACCGGGTTTAGATTCCAGCTCTGCTACTTAACGTCTGACTGTGAGCAAGTTACTCACTCCTTGAGTTACTAGTTTGCTTCCTCCTCTCTATGAGGAAAACAAAAACAATATTTATCTTGTAAAAATTCACCTACCGCTAACAATAATAATATATCACAGTGCTCACCGTGCATCGGGCTCTAGGGGAGTTGCTCAATAGATTATGTCGTTTAATCCTCAACCCCATGAGGAAGATCTATTTTTACAATACACAGATGTGGACACTGAGATTCAGAGAGGCAAAGTGACTTGTCTAAGACCACACGGCTTGTGAGTGGCAAAGCTGGGCTTTTAAACTCAGAACTCTCTGTGCAGGGGGCAAAATGCATTTAAGTGCCGTCTTCCTTCCCCAGAGCTGAACATCCTCGGGGTTCAGCAGCTGAGGGCTAAACCATGGCTCTTCACCACCCAAAGGATTCACTGGAACTTGCCCTTCAGCCCTGAGCTGGGCGTGGGCAGTTGAAGATCCTGAATGTCTTTGTAAAGCACAGAAACTACCAACTTCCTTCAGGAGGCTCAAAGAAGAAAAAGCAAAGAATAGTGATGATAGCGGCAACAACCATGTTTCAAACACGATCCAGGACTTTCTGGTTTATATCCGATGTGTTTAGGGATGACTGTTCACACCGGGCAGAATTCCCCTTGGCGGTCACATGAAGACCTTGGCTTTAAGGACACAGGGGTTTGGGGGGCCTCAGTGGATAAAAGCTGAGAAGCTGGAGTCAGTTGGCTTCTCTTAGAGTTCTGGCACCACAGTAGCCTTGGGGATGTCGAGTCGCTCCTCAGAACCTCAGTTTCCTCATCTGCAAAATGGAGATTACAATAGGACCTATCTTCTGCGGTCCTCTGAGGATTGCATGAGATCATGCTGGTGCCCTCAGCAAATGGTACCTACTGGGTGCCTGGCGCCCAGGGGTATAATGGTGGCTGCAGCTCTGAGGGGGCTGTGGAGGCCAGGACAGGGCCCAGGGCCCCATTCTTCTCAGAGAGGCCCCACCTGCCCTTTCTAACAAATGAACTTGAAACTCTTAATGAAGTGGCCCCCTGCCCAGCCCCTTCCGGGCTGAGTTTCTCTCTGCTCTTCCTACCTCCCCGGCTCCTAAGCCTCACTGCCTCCTAGCAACAAAAGCGCCCCAGCTGTGGCGGGCCAGGCAGCAGATGCAAATACCGGACTGTTTAGCATACTGGATATTCACAGGCCCCCCTAAGCCCACACCACCTTCTGCAGCCCCAGGAAATCGGTGGACCTCGCTCACCAGGACCCCGGAGAGTACCTTCCCCACCCAGGGGAGGGATAGCAGCGCCTTTTCCTGGAGCGTTCTGCATCGCTCATGCCGGCTGCGTCTCTGCTGGCTGGAGGAAGAAGTGGATTTTTCCTAGACGGGGGACGAAGGAGGCAAAGGGTATGCTGCCATCCAGGTTCCAGGCCCTCGAGAATTTCAGAGCGTCCCAGATAAGCCCATCGATCAATAGGGCTTGATAGCAGAGCTAGTACATCCAGGTAGCACTCCAGAGCACGAGCGTCTAGGTCCGGAGGCTTTTAAAGGCAATCTAAGACTTGCTCCACTTGGAGATCTGGCTTCTTAAAAATCAGGGAGTCTGGGTCAGCACAAATCTCTCTAATCAACCCGCGGCCAGGGGGGCTTTTCCAGGCTGCGATCTGCGGTCGGGTAGGGACACAGCCCGCCTCTGGCCCCACAGCCAGCCCTGCAGGCGGGTTAGGAGGTACGTTGGAGTCCAGAGCGAGTTAAGGCGCAGGGTGGGCTGGCTGACTTCTCTGCTTCTCAATTTCCTAGCTGTAGAATGGGAACACAGGACTGTTCTGGGGAGTCAATGAGATGGCAGAAGGCATAAAAATAAACAAACAAGAAACCACAACCAAAGGGGTTTAATAACTGACTCATTAATTGGCAGCGGGTCAGAAACAAGAACGACTTTCGCTTCAACTGAAGTGAGGGGCTGATCTGGCCACTGACTTCAGGGTACCACCAGCACTGACAAGTCTAACCAGTCTAAGTCAGGCCCAGTTTCTGAGATGACTGTCATCATCTCTACCGTCAGTGACCGGAGGAGAGTTGACCTCAGTGGGGGACACTACTCCATTCCTGTCTTTTCCTCCAAAAGAGCAACACCTCTGATTAAACCTCTACTTTTAATTAGTAGGCGTTTAATTAGATTTTTATCCGAAAAATATTTTTAAATGCTTTTATTTTCATAAAAAAATTCATAATCAACTGTACCATAAGCCATGCTTTCGTTTTTGTTTTTTTCGTTTTCTGGAAGAGTCTCTAATGCCTATTTTTACAGTTTCGGAAACAAAGGCGCGGAGAGTTGAAACCACTGGCTCAGGGCCACACAACAAGGGCACGGCAGAACTGAGCGGAGATCTGCGCGGCACCGGCGGCTGGGTGCACTAGCGAAAGCACCGATCAACTATGGCAATTTCTCAAGGATTTTGCGAGTGTCTGGATCAAGAACGTGCGCACCTGGGTCTGGTCATCGCTGGGAAGAGATGCTCTCAGCCAAGCGGGTGCTTGGAAATGGAGCGAGGGGCGTGTGAATTTCACACAAGGAAAACCACCTTCCGTGCGAGAAACCTCCACCACCGCGGAACGCAGGCGCCTGCACCACGCCAGCCGCTCTCTGGTCTCGGTACACGTGCGTTTTAGTTTCGCGGAGGCCGAGGTTGGGTTTTGGAGAAGGTTCTCAGGAGATTTCAGCGCCAGATTCCGCGGCCCCTATTCCGGAGAGCCTGGCCTCGCCGCGGCGGAAAGAGCGCGCACCGCTGGCGGCAGCCTGCGCCGTGGCCGCCGAACGTCCGCGTCCGTCGAGGGCAGGTCCGCAAGAAGAGCCGCAGGGCCCAACTGCGCGCAGTTCTTCGCGAAGGTGTAGGCGGGCACGCGAAGGTTGCCCTGCGCAAGGGCGCAGCGGGACCTCTGGGTCTCACCATTAAGCTCAGGACCGTGGCGGCGAGGTCTCCCCGCTTCTACACCAACGGCAAAGGGGCCACCGCTCAAGCCTTGGGGGCTAGAGGCGCTGGGCGCCTGAGCCTGAGCCCACCGCCCAAGCCGGAGAGGACAGGCCCTTCTGTGCCACCGAGACCCCGTGGCCTAGTGTCAGGGTGGCCGCAGGCACTCGCTCCCCTGTCGCCTCCCCTCCTCACCACACAACCCCTGACCCCAGCACTACGGAGAGCGCGGGGCCGCCGCTGCTGCGCGACCCAGAGCTAATTTCTGAACTTCTTGAGGCTTAGTTTTTCCTCCTGCAAACCGGGGAGGGCATCTGAACCTCGCAGACGTCGCGCGAGTCGTGGCAAACCGCGCACTGCGCCCTGCGGAGGTCGGACCCCGGGCCGAGCTACGGAAGGTGGACCATTCCCACTGTCGGGAAGGGAGCGGCCGGCCCCGGAGTTTTCGGGCCTCTTTCTCGAGGGCTCTGATGGGACCAGGTCCCCATTACGTCGTCCCTCAACCCCAGACTCCATCCGCTGCGGAGCCTCTCAGGAAGAGCTGAGCGCCGCCCCACTCCCCGCGCCGGCCGGGCAGCCTCGCTCCTCCTCGCGGACGCCTTGGGCTCAGGCCTTCGGGCCTGCAGCTTAGGGCCCCGGTGCAGCCCAGAAACCGGGGTGCGAGGAGAACCCGCGCCACCAGTCTGCTCGGCTTCGAAGCTGCCAATCGTCTCCTTGTCCTGCATCTGTAAAATGGGCACCGCCTTAGGGACGTTGGAACTCAGACTGACCGAGGCCGCGGCGAAGCGAGGCGAGGCGGTGTCTGCAGCTCTCGCCGGAGGCCTGCTGCTTCTCGTTCTCAATCCCCTCCTCTGCCGGCCTGGGCGCCAACACTCACCCGCCTGCCTCCGGAGCCTCCGCCGGCCTAAGGTTGGGGGACCATCGCCAAAAGGCGCCTTGTGAGGCCTCCCAAGATTTTTTTCCCTTAAGCTCAGCCTCCGGGGAACCTGCCCGATCCAGATATGTCCGGGCCCCAACTGTGCCCTACAGCCCTCCTGGTCGGGGGACGGCGGGGAGCTGTGTCCCTTCAAGGGGCGTCCTCGGACTTCAGTCCCGGCAACCACGGCAGAAACGACGACCTAGCGGCTTTGCACGTCAGGAGGAGGGGGTTACGGGCTAAGTGCCCTTGCGCCGCGGGGCATTCGCTCCCACCCGCTGGGGGCGCCCACACTGCTCTGGGGCGGTAGGCGAGAGATGGTCGCGACCAGGCCCTACACGAGTGGGCTCAGCCCCCTAACTCGAAGAGACCCCTCGCCGAACTCTGGCTCCGCAAGGCTCGGTCGGGGCAGAGCGCTCGGAAACGGCAAACGCCGCGAAGGCCCCAGGTGAAGGAAAGCCAGGACCCTCGAGCGCCGCAGCAAGACCAGTTTTCTATCCCTGTGCCTGGACGCCGACCGCGGGCAGGCCCTTCGGCCCGGACCCTTTGCGCAAAGCGAGGAGGCATAAAGAAAAGACAACGTGTGTCCCCAAAGAGGCCCAAGAATCGAGGGTCACCGTGGCAAGACAACAAAAGTAATTTAGAGAAACAAAGACACTAGGCCTTATTATGGGGTAACAGAATGAACCGGAGGGAATTGGAAAGCGACGCCTAGTCCGCAAGGAAGGGCTGCTTGGCCGGCAAAGGCAAATGTCCCTCTCGTCCCCAGCCGAAGGGCCAAGCTTTCCTAACCCGATGACGGGGTTTATAGGGCTTTTTAGTGGAGAAAATAAAAGCATTTCAGGAAAACCCCCACGAAGGAGACCCGAAGCTCCCAGTCATCCCAGTCGCTCCCCGGGTTGTCTGCATGTCCCTAGAGCGCGGATCCCAGATAAGTAGGGCTTGGAGGTGGAAGCGAGGGCAGGAGCCCTGGGAGCTCAGGATGTGTTCCTTAGACGCCGTCCCCTTCCTCTAGCCCAGCAAGCGCAGGCAATCCCGCAGCCCGTGTGCAACGAAGGCTCTGAGGCGCGGGAGCCCGCGGGGTGGCGCACGGCTCGGCTCGAGGGAGGCAGAGGGGTGACGCGGGCAGGCTGCTCTGGGCCCTGGGACACTGCCCCGAAAGTGTTTATTTAGCCTCATGGAGCTGCTGGGAGCTAGACCCGGAGGAGGGAGAGAGAGAGAAAGAGGAAAGAAAGTAAAAAGGAGAGAGAGAGAAAGAGAGAGAGGAGCAAGGAGGTTTTGAGAGGCGATAAAGGGAAGACAAAGGGACAAAAAAGGAGGATGGTGGAAAGGAGAGAGAAAGAGAAACCTGGAGAGAGACGGACGGAGGACAAGAGTCAGAAGTGGGGAGAGGAAAGGGGAAAGAAGAGCGCATATAACAACGAAAATAGACTCAGAAATTAAAAGCAACAGAGAACGAACTATACAGAGAAACAAAAGGCTATAAAGAAAAGGAAAAGATACAGTACACAAAGACCTGGAGTAACAGATAGAGGAGAAAATAAGGAACATAGTAAAGAAAGAAATGGAGAGACCAGAAAAGAAGTTTTTAAAAGTCCGAAAGAATAACAAAAGGGAAACAAGAGGAAATGTTTACGGAAGCTTTGAGTGAGGAGTGTGTGTCGTTGTTAGAAGGGGCCAGTCGCTCCCAAATCCAGCAATTAAGAAACTTCCACCTCCTGAGCCACAGTAAAGCTGTGTGGACCCGTCCAAGGCGCCACTACACCGAGGCTTAGGATTCTAGGCGTTCCGGGCGCCCCGCCCCTCCTGCCCGGTGACGCCGCGGGGGCTGCCGTGACGTCACATGACGTTATGCTCCACCTGGGGTCCCACGCGTACCCGAGAGGGAGCAGGGAGCAGGGGTCCTGGCGGTGTGCGCAGCCCTTGTTCCCGGGGCGTTTGGAGACCCAGGGCGTGCACGGGCTCTGCTCACAGCCTGCCCGCCGTGCGCCCAGATCCGCCCGAGCCTGGTCCATGAGTCCGCGGGGCCTCTCTCAGGCCCTCTGGAAACGGAGAGCGCAAAGCGGACTGCGGGGTGTAGGGGGTATACCACGTCCGGCTTTCGTTCCAAGAAGTTCTAGGCCACCCCGCCTCCCGCCCTCCACCAGGTGGATTTGACCTGTGATCAGGTGTCAGCCCAGGCCGGCCTGTCACTCCCCAGCCCTCCCACGCGCTGGGCTGCGGCCTTTGGCCCTAGGCAACCTCTCCCACGTGCACTCCGCGTCCCGCAGGCGCCCAGGCTGCGGGCGCCTGGCACGAACTGACCTGCACCGCGCATCCTCCGCGGGGCACCGGGCCGGGGGTCGAGCTGAGGCGGACGCCGACGAACCTTGGAGAAGTGGACGCGCCCCGCACACCGCCGCTCGGCTTCTCCCGCGGTACGGGTGGGGCTCAGGGCCGGGGATCGCCGAGCATTATTGGAACGAAAACGAAATAAAAGCGGCGTTAAGTGAAATAGCTAACTTTTTTATTAAATAAAACGACTTAAATAAAAGGAACGGAAAAGAAGAGTGGACCCAGCCTAAACGCAGGGTGCTCCGGCCCCTGGCGCTTCCCCCAACGGCCAGGGCGGCCGCCCCTCCTCCAGCTGCCCCCGCGGGGGAAGCAGGTGACTGGTTTCTAAAGAAAAAAGCCAAAACTTTTATTATTTACACGTTTGGGCAAAAGTACAAAGTATAATACAGGCGCCCGGCCCGGAGGGTGTGGGCGAGGGGCGGAGAAACGTAAGGCGCTTTCTTTGTCAGGCCCGGGCCTGGGGCGGGACGGGGCGCGGGGCGGGGGCTGGGATTGTGCAGCCGCGCGGAGCCCGGGCCCAGCCCCCCTCCGCGGCCGGCCGGTCTGCGGCCGCGCCCTGGGGCCTACTCGAGCTTGGCGGCCCCTTCCCCTCTGGGCCCGGTTCCCCCCAGCCCGGCTGGGGGTCTGGAGTGCCCCGCCGAGTGCGGGCGGCGATCGGTGGCGACTGTGCGCGCTGGTGGCTCACACCAGCGAGGTGACGGCGGGGACCTTGGAACTATCCTCCTCCCAGGGCTGCAGATTCTGCAGAGCAAAGAGCGACGAGTTGTGCAGACAGAGCGGGTCGGGCTGGATGGAGTCGTTGAGGCTCTTTTGGAAGGCGTCGTGTTGCAGCTGCAGCATGAGCCGGCTCGCCTGCTGCCGCTCCGCCTCCCGCTCCTCAGCCGTCTGCCGCCTGCACCGGGGGAGGGAGAGGGACAGCACGGTCATGCACCCGGCACCGCGGGGCGGCCGGCAGGGCCCCAGTCCTCCCGGACCCGAGGCCATCCGCGAGCCTAGAGGCGCAGAACCCGTCTGACCCCCAGCCCTTGTTTTGAGCCCGAGGCTCTCGTATCCCGGGCGTGGGTTGGGACCGTTTGTTTTTGTTGTGCGCCTGGGGGTCGCCCGCCGCCACCTGCACGCCAGGGTATTGTGGCTTCGCCAACAATAAAGACTGTTTCTTTCACGGGATAGCAAGGGCAGGGCCTATGTGTAACTGACTCTGCCCTGCGGGTAGCAGGGTCGCCGCGGTCCGCGGGTGGGCGGACTGGCTCTGCACCGCCCGCGCGGCGCCCCCGGCCGGGTCAGTCTCAGCTAGTTCTCCCAGGCCCTGCCTTGAACCCCTTTCCAGGATGCGATCGCTTCGCCGTTTACGGGTTGGTGCGGTTCGAAACAGGGATCGGATAAAAACAGGGCTGGATGGAGTCGAGACCCGGAGCTAGAGGTGGACCCGGAGTCCGCGCGGATTGTTGGAAATCGGAGCGAACCGGCTGGATGAAGCCGGAGGAGGAGAGTTCGGGAGGCCCGGGTGTGTGTGTGAGTGTGTGTGTGTGTGTGTGTGTGAGAGTGTGTGAGTGTGTTGGGGAGGGGAGGAGAGGGGAAATGGAACGAGCGTAAGAGACCGAACGAAACAGAAAGTTGGGGGTTCACGAGAAATACGGAGGGGGATGTGGGAGAAGCCGAGGCGCGGGAGAGCGTGCTGGGAGCCGGCGAGACGCGCAAGGAGGAGATGAAATACCGGCGGCGGGGGCGGGGAGGCCCGGCCCTGCGGGGGTGGGCGCGTAAGGGGTAGACCCGGATGGGAGAGAGCAAGGCTGATGCTCGGGGCGGGGCAGGGGCAGGTGAAGGGCAGGTGCCAGGTGGGCCGGGTCAGGCCTCTCTCACCGCCACTTGGTCCTCCGGTTTTGGAACCAGGTCTTGACCTGCGCATCCGTCATTTTGAGGGACTTGGCGAGCGCCGCCCTCTCGGCCGAGGCCAGGTACTTCTGGCGGTGGAAGCGCTTTTCCAGCTCGCAGATCTGCACCCGGGAAAAGGACGTGCGCGGCTTCTTACGCTTGGGCGGCGTCCGGTTCTGGTAGGGGTGGCCGATGCGCCGGGTCACGGTGAAGGGCGTGAGAGCGGCCGCCGCTGTGGAGACACACGGGGGCCCCTGAAGCCCAGCCCGGTTCGGTCGCCGTTCAGGCCCCATGTGGACCCCGTGGCGCCCCGTGGGACACGGAGTGCTCCGTTATTGCGCTGGTCCCGCGCGTCCCCAGCGGCACCAAGCCTGTCGGTAGACACCCCTGCCCCTGCCCCTTCCCCCGGGCACGGGTTTATTTTCCTGCAACTCTCCGATTACCCTCCCCTCACGGCTGCCCAGGACCCTAGGCGCTGAGGCCTCCGCCGTGCTTGAGCCTCTGGAATCGTTTCCGGGAGTGGAGCTCAAAGGGCGCGGCGCCCCTGGCACCGGGAGGGCGGAGGCCTGGAGCCTGGAGCCGGCTCTGCTCACCTGTGAAGCGGTCTTTCACGAAGCGGCGGCTGCTCTCCATCCAGGGGAAATTGAGGCCTCCCAGGCTGGAGACCGTGGGCACGGAGGGCATGGCGGGCAGCGCGCTTGGCAGAGGCGGCGGCACGGCCCCGGGCAGCGGCCTGTGCGCGGGCACCCGGATCACGCCGGCGGGCGCCAGGCTCAGGTTGACACTGTAAGATCCTGCGTCCTCGAAGGGCGCGCCGAGGCTGGCAAAGGAGGCGGGCAGAGACGGGTATGTGGCTCCCGGACGGCCCCCGGGGGGCCCTCCCAGGTAGCTGGCGCCGTCGGGGCCCCGCGGGGCGGGCGCGCTGTCCTGGTCCGGGCTGTTGAGGATCTGGTCTATGCCGAAACTGATGGGCTCGTGCGGGTGCGGGGTCTGCGCGCTGGCGGGCGCCTCCATCCTGGGCGGGCGGAAGGGCTGGGCTGGGCTGGGCGGGGAGGCGGCTGGGTCCCCGTTACGGCGCGGCCATGGAACGCCCGGCGCCTCTCGTCGCACTGAAACTTTGCCAAGAGTGCGCGGGCCCGACAGGCTCTGTGTCATCTTTCTTGAACCGAACCTGGAGTTTCCGCTGCTAATTCCTCTCCCGCCGCAGCCATTGGCTGCGATCAACAAGCCTCTCTCCTCTCATTGGCTCCCGGCTTTCAATAAAGGCCTAATTCATGGAAATAGGAGCTTAGGGACTGTTCCAAGGTGACATCATTTTAACAAACGAACAATAGGTCAAATTTATTAGCCGGGATAATGGGCGGCGGATATTAGCACCCGAACCACAGCCTCCCAAACCCGAAATCTAACGAAGCTGCAATTAGCAGACGCTCCCCGCTCCTCCTGGCCCCGGCCGCTTCCAGGCCGCCGCGCTGGGCGGGCAGAGCACGCAGCTTGTGAAATTGTCTTTTGCTGACGGGGTTTTCGTTTTCTTCCAAATTTTTTCATCTGAGCAAAAATCAAACCAAATGAATCCTTTCAGTTACAATGGAGTTGCAATCCCGGAACGACCGTGCGGAATCCGCAAAGCCTCTCGGACACTCTACCGCCGCGGGAGCAACGAAAGGGGCGCGCCCTGGGGTGCAGGCTTCGAGCTCCCTGCTCTCGGGGAAAAGGGAGCCCCGAAGCGTTCTCCGCGCTCCGGAAGACACCGCCCCGCGTGGGGAGAATTCGCCCCCGCCCGGGTTTCGGCCGCGGCGTCGTGGCCACTTTGGAGACGCTCCCTGGCCGGCCAGGCGGACCGAGGCGTGACTCGCAGGTGCCCACGCGTGCCGGCCCCGGCTGGGCTGGGGACCTGGGATCGCCCTGTGGGGAGCGGGGATCTGGCTTTAGAAATTCGTTGCAGGTTGGAGGGGGCTGTGGTTGCGGGTGGGAACCTGCCTGGGGATGGGCAGGTGCAGGGACCTCGGGATTCCCGAGTGTCAAAGGCAGGAGCAGCTCATATTCAGAGAAAATAGCGGGATTTCTTTTGGACACGCGAGAAGCGAGCCCCTCCCGGCTGCAGTCCAGCAGGGGACCCACTCCCAGTTCTGCCCGAGCCCCAGGGACTGTCTCTGCGGGCCCAGGGACACAGTGGACAGGACCGCACGCGGAGCCGTCACCTTCCGTTCCAGCCTGAGGGAGACATGCAGAATCATTTTCTCCTGGCTAATTCTAAAATCGTTAGGTGTAAACTCTTGAGTGCTGCATCCCTGGCTGGGGCTCCTCGCGCTGCCTGTTCTGCGGAAAGTGGTGAGAACTCGGATGAGCTGTCGGCCAGAAATGTGTTCTAATTCGAACTGGCCACTTCCTGGTGGAGTGACCTTGAGCAGGTGACTCCGTATGTTTAGGCTTTGGTTTTCTCATTTGTAAAAAGGAAAATAATGCGTGCGTTGCGGGGTGGTAGTGAGCTGTGAGAGAGAGGGCAGAGCACAGGGCCTGGCACACGGGCAGGGCGGCGGCTTCCCTCCCACGACCCCCTCCCCCAGCAATGGTTGATGTATTGCTATTATTCTTGTTTCTTTTGTTTGCAGTTTTATTTTATTTGTGCAGGCTCAGTACCGGGAGAGAAAGGTGTATTTCCCACCAAGAGGGCCGGCTTCAGAGGATGGGGAGGGCTAGAGGCAGCAGGCTGGGGGCTCTTCCTCTCTGCTCCCCACAATCCAGATACCTCAGGATTTGCAGGGCCACCAGGCTTGGGTCTGGAGGTAGGTCACTTGCCGGCTGTGTGACCTTGGGCAAGTTGCTGACCCTCGCTGAACTTTTGTGTTGGATAGAGAGTGAGGCCTTGGGCAGTGAGGATGCCTGGGGTCTGGGTGGGCACTGCCTCACTCCCTTCCTGGGACAAGGACCCACAGATGGGTGGATGCCATTGCCCTGGCCCCGGGCGGGGGCGGGGAGGCCTCCTGCTTCTAATTCAGGCTCTGCCGTTGGCGGTCTGGGGGATGTTGGGTCCCTCACTGCCCCTCCCTGAGCCTCATTTTCCTTATTTGTAAAACAGAAAGGGCACTAGCTACCCCCAGGGTGGCTGTGAGAACTAAATGAGATACCGTCTGTGGAAGCGCCTGCAACACACTCTGGCGGTTACGTAACAATAACTTTCCCACAGCGGAGAAGCTGCTGCAGTGGAAAACCGAGCGCGTGCCAGGCAGGGCCAACACTAATTTATTTTTCACAACAACCCTGTGAGGAAAGGGCTGTTTTCGACCCCAATTCCTGACTGATGAGGGATCACCCGGAGAGAGGTCCACAGCCCCCACTGGGATGGCCTCATCAGCTGCACTTCGCTCTGGCTGCTCGAGCCCTGGCTTCCAGGCCTGTCCTTGTCCCCGCAGGCACTGTTAAATCAGGACAGCAAGGCCACCCCACAGAGGTGCAGGGCCCAGAACTAAGGTGTGTGCGGCACAGGCGGTTTGCGCGGTGTGGCCAGCCTTGCTCCAGGGCACGTGCATAGAACTGGATTCCGCAGTTTACCAGCTGTGGGCTCAGGAAATTAGTCATCCTCTTTGTGCCTCAGTTTCTCATCTGGTAAAGAAGCAGTACCAGCCTCATGAGATTGAAATGGGCTCTTGCCCATTTAAGCATTAAGGACAGGGCCTGTCGTGGGTAAGGCCTCACTGCCTGGCTCTGGGGTTTCTCAGTCATCCAACTGTGGGCGTTTGGGGCCAGTGACCATAAACCCCCTTTTATTCCTGATCCAGACGGAAGAGAGCTGTTAGACAGCTCAGGAAGGGGGGATGGCAAATTGGGGCAGGAATTAGTCCCTAGTACGGTGGTTCTCAAAGTGTGTTCCTGCGCCAGCTGCAGCACCTGGGAATTTGTTAGAAAATGCAAATTCTAAGACCCTATCCAGACCAACTGAATCAGAAACTCTGGAGTTGGGCTCAGCAATCTATGTTTAATAAGCCCTCCAGATGATTCTGATGCATGTTCAGGTTTGGAAACCAGTGCCCAGAATGATGTCCATTTCATCCACATTTTCACATTTATTGTTACAACACTGTGGGAAGATTCTCTCATAATCTGAAACTCTCATATGAGTCTGTGCTAACATCCTCCACTTTTCATTCTCAGTGTTACTCATCTGTGGCTTCTCCTGATCATACTTGCCAAAGGTCTGTCTATATTGCTGGTTTTGAAAAAAGCCTTTTATTTCATTATCCGTGTTTTTGTTTTTCCCAGAGACAGGGTCTCACTGTGTCACCTAGGCTGGGGTACAGTGGCGTCATCACAACTCATTGCAACGTCAAACTCCTGGGTTCAAACGATCCTCCTGCCTCAGCTTCCTGAGTAGCAGTGGTGCACACCACTGTGCCCCACTGATTTTTAAATTTTTTTAGAGATAGGGTCTCTCTATGTTTTTAGGCTGGTCTCGAACTCCAGGACTCAAGCATTTCTCTCACCTCTCATTATCCTTTTTATTAATGCCATCTCTTTTGTGAATGTTTTGGTTTTTTTTTATTAATTTCTTCTTTGTTTATTGAGGTGAAAATTTAATTCATTTTTCTTGTGTGTGTGTGTGTGTTTTCAGACAGGGTCTCACCTGTCTCCCTAGCTAGAGTACAGTGGTGTCATCATAGCTCACAGCAACCTCAAATTCCTGGGCTCAAGAGATCCTCCTGCCCCAGCCTCTGAATAGCTTGGACTACAGACGTGTGCCACTGTGACTGGCTAATTTTTCTATTTTTTTAGTAGAAACGGGGTCTCGCTCTTGCTCAGGCTGGTCTCGAACTCCCGACCTCAAGCAATCCTCTCACCTTGGCCTCCCAAAGTGCTAGGATTACAGGTGTGAGCCACCGTGCCCAGACTTTTTTTTTTTTTTTTAAATAAATGCATTCAAGGCCCTAAATTTTCTTCAGAGCACTGTTTTCACCAAGTATGTTTTACTATATATTGGGTATTTCTGAGGTGGTAATTTCTTGCCCCCACTTCTTACCTGCTATCAACCGAACAATGAGAAACAGAGCAACACGTACACAGAGATATACACACACTGAAAGAGAGAGATTAGAAAACAAGAATTCTAAGAACTGCAGAACAGGGGACCCGGACTCCCGGGGCACATCCTCTACTCTTCCCCATGGAGAAGCTGGGAGAAAGGGATGGCACCGCTGGAGGCCTTGCTGGGAGGCACATGGGGAGGCTGGGGCCTCAGGGACGACGGGCAGGACGCTGGAATTTCCAGTTGGTCCATGAGCCCAGATGCAGGAGGCCTCGGTTGTCCAGGCTCTCTCTGCCGTTGACTTTCTGTGGGAATTGGGACGTGATTTCCCTGTCAGTCAAAGGGGGCCAGATAGAAACAAGGCTCTTAGTGTATTTGGATCAGCTACCCTCTTTGAAAGACTGATGAAAATATTATGGGCTACTTCCACAGGAAAAGACACAAGCAATAATCTGGCATACATACCATGTCACAGGTCACTGACCTGCCCCCACCGTTGGCTTACACACCCTGGTTAGGAGGCCCTAGGGGCCCTCCAGTTCTTATGATGGAAGGCTCTGAAGACACCTGTCCAAATTTATTCACCCATTCATTCGTTTATTCAACAAATGTTTACTGAGCACCTACTCAAATTTACTGGACCATGTCCCAACTCTGGGCCTCAGTTTCCCCATCTGACTGTGGGAGCGATGCAGTTTGAGCGTTTTATCACTGTTTCCCCAGTGGGGAGGGCCTGGAGAAGAACCTTCCTGAGGTCTGAAAGGGCCCAAGGCTGCCAGCCGGAGGAAGGAGAAGGCCAGCAGGTGCTGGGTGCTGCTTGGGTTCCCTACCACAGGTCATGAGGCTTCAAGAGCAGTTGGCTAAGGGCATGCAGCTGGGAGGGGGTGATGCTGGGATTTGAACCCAGGAGCAAGAGTGAGGGCTGGCCATGGTGGGGCTCACTTGTCAACGCTACTGGCCTGGAAGTTCCTTTAGGGCAGAACAGTGTTAGTGGCATTTGATTCCATCATCAAGAACTGGTATGAAACTGAGTAGCACACAGGAAGGTCAGATGAGGGGATAAGGAAAAAGGTCCAGAACTGGGTCCAGATTTTGCGTGTACAGAGCGCTGTGTTCACCTCCCCCGGCTCTTCCCATGGCTGATGACTTGGCACCCTTTAAGATCCTCAACTGTTGCCCACCCTGCAAAGCAGTACCCCTCCCCATCATCTTATGTGCCCGTTCATTTTCATCGCTACACTCGTTGCCCCTGGAACCCATCTTGTTTGCTAATCCCGCTCACTAGCTCTAAGGGGGTCTCACTCGCTGACTTATCTGCGGTGGGTGAATGAATGAATGAAACAATGACTTCCAGGGTGTTGGATTGGCCTCGAGGAGGGCCCAGCCTGGCGGGGAGGCTGGCAGCAGCACGAGGAAGCTGGCCACAGGGCTGGGGGTTAGAACAGAGGGCGGCAGACGGGAGGGGGAGGGGAGGAGAGATTCCCTTCTCCGGAGGGCAGGGGTGTGGGGGCCGCAGGGGGCCGTGTGCAGGGAGGCAGGGATTGGTCACTGGGACAGGCGGGGAGCAGGCATGGCGGGCAAGCACAGGCGGTGGCCTTCTCAAGGACCTCCAAACCTCATCTCGTGCCCTTGTTTGTTTCCTTCCCTCGCCCATCAGCCATTTTTCCTATTTTGTGCTCTGCAACTTTCCTCCTTTCCTGACAGGTTTCTCTACTAAATTTGACTTCGTTTCAACACTTTTGTTGGGCAAATTACATTAAGACGAATGTTGCAGGTACCCTTTATGGTTTATTTATCGTGATACTGTTTGTATCTCACGCTTATAAATAACTTATGTTATAGCTTTTGTTTGTGGAAATGTAACTTACATATTTTATTACGCTTTCTGTAAACCTCAAAAAGAATCTTGTCAAGGAAGCGCTCTTATCAGCAATCCAAACTATGGGACGTAAAAACCAACACTAACATTATTTTTTAATATGCCAAGGAGGCAGGTTACTCTTGCTGTAGTTTGAAAGGTTTGCTGTCATCGTAAACTTGCACCTCAATAAAACATTAAAAAGTCTCAGGAATGATTTTATGAAGTTCAGGGAGGAGGATGAATCGGTGGCAGAGCCCACAGACACAACACACAAAGGGCCCACATCCTGGGCTGGCCTTTTTCTGGGAGTGCCTAGTCCCATCTGGGGCGCCCAAAGGGTTCCATATCCAGCTCTCCCACCCACCTGTCCCTCAAGGCCAGTGTGAAGTACTAGCTCAAGGGATCGTAGTGGAAAAGAAACATGAGTTTTGGAGTTAGGCAGATCCGACTTTGAATCCTGGCTTGTCCACTTTCCAGCTATGTGGCCTTGGGTTAGTCTTTTAGCCTCAGTTTTATCATCTCTAAAATGGGGATAATAATACTTGACATTCTTACTGGAAAGCATAAAATGAGATAGCAATTTGTAGTGCTTAGCAGGTCCCCAATAACTGATAGCAGTTCTAATTATTTTGTGTTCATCTTGAAACTTTTACTGTCTCCCTTTCTACTCTACCCTGCTCTTCGGGTCCTCCTTTCCCTCCTCATCATAAGGAGCCAAGTTTCCTCAAATGCTACTTCCGCAACGCTGCTGAACGAGCCCCCATCTACATGAGGTTTTCCACGTGCTAGATCTTTTACTTGCTCCAATTTCTCTCACCAAACCTACCCTATTTTCGGTTCTCATGTTCAGCTCTCTGTTGGCAATTAGCTAATTTGGTCATTAGTCTCAGCTACCAGCTACGTGCCAGGCCAGTTTTGCATTTTGAAAGTGCATTTTGCACTACCATAACCAGATTGTACTTCTGGGTCGTCAGGGCCAGTGGAGGGGAGTCCGGGGGGCAAAGGGCTTTTCTGGGCAGTTCAGATGCTCACACACAATGCAGGGACAAGATGCTCTCCCATCGTAGAGATGTCTCATTGGAAAGTACAGAAAGACAGAAATATCTAAAATACCGGCAGGATGCAGCTTCTCAAAGGTCAGGTTCTGAAGTCAGTGTGGAAGGCAAAAATTAAGCAAAGTCAAAATATTTTCAACTTGCTTGAGCAGCTGGCTTGACTTAGAGCCCACATTATATGAGCACTACATCTGTTTACGCTCTAAAATCCTGTCAGAAGGGTGAGGTGTGCAAACGGAGGCCCAACCTCCCATCTCATCCTCATTCTGAGCATGTTTGTGAAGTTGCAGGCCCCGTGGAATGGCCAGCATGTTTCTTTCTTCCTGTTTCTGGATCTAAGTTAGGTACGCCTGTGGTCTGGACAGCCCCACCGGTTCTTTTGTACAGCCTCCACAGGGTCGGGTGTGTCCTTGCCTGTGCATGCTTGTCTTATCCTGGGGATAGGATGTCCTTACAGAGACATCCTGGGGTTCCAGGTCTCTCCCCAAGAGTCCCCACTGTCCCTTACCAAGGCAGACTCTGGCAAACTTGGGGATGGGGGACACAGTCCCAAATCAGTTTCTCGTCCATTATGGGAGGAGTGCGCAGTATATGTGATCCTTAAATATCCCAGCTTCTGCACTTCCTTTTCCTCCCTCAGGAAGGGCTCGGAATGAAACTTAGCACTCTAAAGGAAAATCAGTATTCCTTTTCAGGTTTCGAGGGAGAAACTTGTAGCCAAAACTCAACCTCTCTAGCAAAGGCCAGATAAAGAGCTGTGGCCGACATCTTTGAAAATGGCTCCCAGTGATCCCTGTCCTCCTGGTAGCACGGTCTTTGTGCAGTCCCTCCCCTTATGTGTGGACCAGACCTAGGGGTTTACTTCTAATGGAGGGGACGCAGCAGAAGAGACGAGACGCCTCTTCCGAGACGGGGTCATAAAAGCCCGTGACTTCCAGATTGCCGTACTCTCTTTGGCTCTTCTCTGATGAAACAAGATGTCAGCGTTGTGAGCTCAGTGTTGAGAGGCCCATTTGGCACAAAATTGAGGCAACAAGCCCTGAGAACCTGACTCCTGCTGACAGCCAGCAGTGAGCCTGGATGCTCGTCCTTCCCTGGTCAAGCCCTGAGATGATCACGGCCTTGGCTGATAACCCCGACTGCAGCCTGGGAGAGACCCTGAAGAGAGGACTCAGCTATGAATTCCTGACCCACAGGAACTGTGAGATAACAAGTGTTGCTTTAAGATACTAAGTTTTGGGATAATTTGTTATTTAACAATAGAGTTCTGAAAAACAAATGGTAATAATTGACCTAAATATAACAGGTTTCAACTCACCATTCTGAAAAACATCTTCCTTGGAAGAGGCCAGGAATTTCTTTGAAGTGAGACAGATAAGGGTTCAAATCCTGCCTGTATGACCTGTGTAAACTACATACCATCTTTGAGCCTTTGTGTTCTCATCTGCAAAGTGGGACTAATGCCGTCTGCCTCTGTACGGCTGTTGTGAGGACGAAGGGAGTCACGGATGCAAAGGCGCGAGAGCCGCATGCTGCCCTCAGCGTGCTCTGCAAGGCCAGCACCAGGGACAGGTCCTGCTGCGGTCAGCAGTGGGGCAGGCCTGGCCAGTGTTCCTCTGAGAACGGCTCTCAAAGGCCAAGTCTGGTGGAGCCTTTCTTGGCTGGTGATGACCTCTGGCAGTGTGGCAAAGAGGAGCAAGTGCACACTGTCATTTTCTTGTGAGAATTTTAATGCGAATGATACAGTGCTTTTAGGTCCTGGAATTTGTAAAGAAAACAGTGCAGAATGGGATAGGCCTTCTATAACACATCGCGGGATGAGTATGCAGTTATAAGCGCCCAAGAAATAGAAATTTTTGTTAAACTTCTCTGAATAGCTGATGTTTTATAGCATTCAGAATTTGTCTTTTCAAGGAAAATTTTATTTCCCATTTCGAATGAAATATGGTATAAGGCCGAAGTTTTATTTGTCCATTAAATACTAGAAGTAATCCTATCTATAACACATTTTCCTCTAATTTCCTTCACACATGGAAGACAAACATTTTGAGATAAAGTTGGGTGACTCTGCTTTTATATGACAAGCCTGTTGTAAAACTCAACTATCAAGAAAGGTTGCAAGAAACACTAGTCTGAGAAATGAGATTATAACAGGAGCCTGTGGATTTACTTCTTGTTCAACAGTAAGGCCAAGCTTTCATGTCTTATCAGAAATAAAGGGCACAATATTTATTATAAGCCTCAACCATAAAAACAGAGTGGTGAGATAAAAAAACCACCTGACAGTGGCAATCTCAAATTAATAGCCTAGTTACAGTATATCACAAACTATAAAGGCCTTCATGTTCTGGGTTTGGGTTAAGTCACAATCCCACCAGTAGTCAGAGTTTTTGTGGAGCAATGGAAACCAGCTGTTTCTTATCCTCTGAAAATTTGAACTTTTGCAGTTAGAACTGCTTTGGGAGGACCAGGAAGGCAGAGCTACCTCAAATATCATACTTTACTGGTTACATTTGGCTTCCCTTAAAAATTAAATGGAGGCAGGGCTGGGTGCCGACACCACCCAGAACTTCTTACTGGAGCTACATGACTCCTTCCAGAGAAATATCTCTGCAGGCAGTAATTGCACAGCTTAATTCTTCTAGACTGAACCACTTCAGATTTATGCCAGTGAAAAGCAAACGTTGTTTGTAAGTCATTTAATTGTGTTACTGTCTCTCAACTTTATCAGATGCGGCTGAGGCGGAGAGGCCTGTGTGCAGTCCTGTGGGATGCTCTGCAGGGCTCCCAGGCTCCTTCTAACTGCCCACGGCCCGAAGTCCCTAACGCGGCCTCTTACAGACGCTTAACGAACTGCTAACGTAACAGGTTCCGCTGGCATTTGTCGCAATGCGGGATCCATGCTGAAGGCTGCATCTCCAACAAACAGACAACCTTAATCGAAGAACCATTAAATAGCAAACACGTAGGTGCAAACCTGGTTTATTACGTTCTTTGGTTAAATATTGTTTCTACATCCTTTCGAAGCATTATGAAAACAAAGATAATATTCAATAGAAAGACTGAAAACATATCTTTTGTCTTTTCAGAGCAAAGACTGAATTTACATTATGTGTGACTATTATAAATTCTTAGAATTAGGCCAGACGTATAAAAAGGTAGGGCTTTTGTTGCTGTTTGTCTGCTTTGAAACATACATTCCCCTGGGCTAGCCAGCATCACTGTCCCGGGACCCAGACCTTCAAGATTCTCCTGCTGAAGGCTGCTGGGCACAGCGCGATCAGCTCATCATGTCCAGGCTGCAGGGCTCCGCGTCGCCATCGCTGCGCAGAGCCTCTGCCACCTCTCTGCGGAACACGGACAGATTCTGGGTGAACCTGTGGGAACAGGCAGAAAGGGTTGAGGGCAGTAGGAAGGCCAAGCTTGCGTGAACCTCTGGACGATGAGGCCACTGTGGAGTTCAGGCCCTGGAGACCCCCTCCCCGCCCCCGCCCCCATTCAGGCTGAACTCCTTCCTCTCCGCTCTCCCTGCCTTTACCTTTCTGCCACCAGCACTGCCCTCCCCCCTCACCCCTCTTGGAAAGCAAGGGCTACTGCCAAACCCACTCTGACCATTTTGAGGTGCATTTTGTGGTTCTACAATTTAAAATATTTTTTTAAAAGTCAAATTACACACAGATGGTAAGAAATAGAAAGAAAAGAATCAAAGTTTATGCGTCAAGCACTAGATTGAGTTTACATATAAACTCATTTAATCATCACAAGTTTTCCCTAAAGTAGATATGAGAATCTTCATTTTACAGATGAGAAAACTGAATTTAGTGACTGAAATAGAGAAAACACTGGATTAGACTACCTGGGTTCCAATACTGGCTCTACTACTTATTAACTAGGTGACCTTGGATGAATATTCAACCTCTTCTCTTAGAGCCTAATGTAAGTAGCTACCTCAAGGACTGTAGAAAGTGAGAATTTATTGAGTCAGTTGGGACAATGCCCGTAAGTGCGTGCAATGCCTGGCGCAAGGAGAACAGTCCTTGCTGGCTACTACTCTCATTATACTCGGAGGGCTGCCTGACGCCATTTCACAGAGCAGCTTAGGAAGTGGTACGCAAAATGTCCAAGCCTCAGGTGAAGCAATTTCCCCCAAGGCACCTAGGGTGTCCCCATTCATCAGGTCTCTCTGGCCGGCCTCTGCAGGTGCCCCTTTGTGCCTGATGAGGATTTGTAGTGAAATGAATAGTCAAGAGACGTGTCTGCAGATCCTATCTGACGTGGCCTTGTATTACTGAGGCCCAGGCTGGCAACTGCAGGATACACTGTGGCTACTGATGATTCGCATTTCATTTATAAAAGGATGGTGTAGGCGGTTTTTTCCTGAATGTACTTTATTTCTCCATCATTCATTACTGTCTGTCTCCTCCACTACAATGTAAGCTCCAAGAGGACAGGAAGCTTGAGTAGTTTACCATTGGCATCTTCAATATCTACACATAGTAGTTCTCAATCAAGTTTTACAAATTAAATGAATGAATGAATGAATTCAGGCCTAGCTGAAAAGTCTGGGTTCCTTTCATTTGGATCTCACTGACAACTGAGATACCAGCCATTCCGAAAGGACAGGCAGAGGAAGGAACTAATACCTACTGTGGGTGTATGTCCTAGGTACCATGCTTTACTACATTATCATTTAAATATCAATTATCATCATCTCCATTTTACTGGTAAAGAAACTGAGAAACAAAGAAGTTAACTACCTTACTGCCACACAAGACTATAAAGGGGAGGGATAAAAATTTCTTTCTTTTTTTAAAAAATTTATCGATACATACTATTTGTACATATTTATGGAGTCCATGTGATATTTTGTTATGTGCACAGAATGTGTATTGATCAAGTCAGTGTACTTAGGGTACCCATCACTTCAAATATTTATCATTTCTATGTGTTGGTGAACATTTCAAGTTCTCTCTTCTAGCTATTTTGAAATACACAATATATTGTCAACTACAGTCACTCTGCACTGCTATATAACTGAGGTCTGTCTGACCTCAAAGCTTGTGGTTGTTCAAATGCCAGGACGCCTGACCTCGTCTTCCACAGCAGGTCTGAGTTTCCTTCTTTTCATTTCTTTTTTTCTTTCTTTTTTTTTGAGACAGGGTCTTACTCAGTCACCTGGCCTAGAGTGCAGTGGCATAATAGCTCACAGCAACCTCAAACTCCTGGGCTCAAGTGATCCTCCTATCTCAGCTTCCTGAGTAGCTGGGGCTACAAGTGCATGCCACCATGCCCAACTAATTTTCTAAAACTTTATTTTTATTTTTTTTTTAATTTCTTTTTTTGTAAAGACGGGGTCTCACTATGTTGCTCAGGCTGGTCTCAAACTCCTGGCCTCAAGCGATCCTCCTGCCTCAACCTCCCAAAGTACTAGAATTACAGGTGTGAGCTACTGTGCCTGGCACCTTTGATCTTTTCAATTACGTTATTTTTCATCTCTCTCTTGTTGAATTAGAAACTGCCTAAGGTCAAAGGCTACATTTTATTAATCTCTACATTGCTGCATAGGGCCTAGCAGGATGCTCAGAAGAATGCAAATACCCAGTTCTGTTTATGGAATGGAACTGAATTAGGTTTAGGATCACAGGTGTAACAGAAAAGCTGCATCAGTATATGAGCTGTGTTAATACGGTCCAGTTATTTTCAACAACCTGGAACGTCTACCTCCCCCAGAGATGCCCTACTGGGCAATGCTCACCTGTCTCTGTTCTTGATGGACAGGTTCTGCTCCACTCCTTCCATCAAGTTCCTGAAACACTGGGCAAGGACCTCCTGCTTGGGGAGAGGCTGGCTGTTTATCAGACTTGCTCTCAGTTCACTGAAATACTGTTGGGAAACATAATAGCTCAGAGAAATTTTTGTCCAGGTCCACTCTGAACTTGAAGCCCTTAGAGAAAACCTAAACAACAGACATGCTCCTGAGCATAAATTCTATTATCCCTTTCCACCAAAATCTCTTGGTATAATTGTTCTATTGTCACTGCTTAGGCTGACAGGGTCTTTGCATCCTCCGCAGGGGATCAAACACATGGTCTTCTTGACTCTTATCTCTACTAATCACAGACAGGCTGACGGAGGAAGGGCCCTAGGCTGAAGGGAAGAACTTCACTAAAAATGTCCAGGGAACAGTTTGGGTGACTAGAGGCCAGGCCAAGAGTCTCCCCTCATGCCTTATGATCTTTCCTGGCTTCAGTGAATCACTCTTGAATCATCTCCAGGCTCTGCTCTAAGTCTCTGTCCTTGTGGGTTAGAATGGGTCTGCTCCACTGAGATGGGGTACTAGAGGGGCTTGCTTAGTTTGGGGAGAGCTTTCTAGCACTAAGAAAAATATCAGTCATACCTGGTCACAAATATCTGCACAGCCCCTTCTTCTCTGCTGGGGTCTGTGGGCTTTTACATAAACACAAACTCTGATGCTAAACACAGCTCCTAATCAGTGGAAACAGCCTAATTTCAGTGCAAAGCCAACATTTTACCAGTCATGTGTTTATCCTTGCAAGCCCCAAAAGCATGATATTTAATTTCCATCATACATTAAAACAGCTCACATCAAAAACACACATAATTAATATGTAGTCAGACTAATACTTAAATACTATATATCAGAGGCATTATACTTAAACCACAATGTCTTCCCGAACAAGATTGGGAATGCACAAAACTACTTATTTTTCCCTTTTATAATGATGCAGTGACTCACACCAAATAGAAAATTATTAGTTTTTCATCCCAAACCATGAAATATTGCCTCCATCAGTAAAGTATAATATTGTGATGTCATAAGCTTTTTCTAAACACTGAATTTGCCCTTATTCCCTCTCAATCATTTTAAAAGAACTGCTCTCTTTTATAGAGCTTGGATTTAAATCACAATAACACCGAGGGAAGATGAATGACAGTGCTATTGAATGTGGCTAAAATTGGATACTTCAGCACAGGTGAATGATGAGACAGCTCTTCTCTTTTTGATATATTTTCTTCTTCTATTAGTTTCCTTCCAAGGCTGGGATTTTAGTTTGAATTTTAATGCATGCAGCTGCCTCTAATCTCACTGTCTTTTTGCCCAGTACTATCTTATTGTATAGACAATTCATTCTCCCAAGCTGTAATGCACTGTTCCTACTGACTACTGGGGAGACGGGTGCGTTCGAGAGGAAGCTGGAGAGGCACGGGAGGCAGCTGGGGGCGGGGGGGAAATGCACTTAAGAAGCTGGAGATGTGTGTTCCCCAGATGAAGGGTGCTGGTTCTGTGTAGGAATCCCTGCCGGGCTGCTGCACCACCATCTAGGGCAGTGGGGATCCCAGATATACAAGGAGGCCAAGGGAGGAGGCAAAAGGGTTGTTGCTCAGAATTCCCCAGCAATGGGGGGAGGAAAGAGAGGGTGAACTTGAAATACTACTGAGCAAACCACCCACCCAGTGAGTGGGGGCTGTGGGTTCCAGAAGAGCTTGTCTTGAGGGCTCTGCTTAACCCAAGAAGGGTCTCAGAGGGCCTTCTGGGGGAATATAGCGTCACCACAGAGTTCTCAAGGTCTCAGCTCCAACTCGGTTGGCTCTGCTTCTCCGTCCTTCATCATCACGGCTCAGCCTGGTGTACAGCTTCTCTCTCCTCCCAGGGACCACCTCCAGGACCTTCCTGCAATCACACTCACCTTCTCGTTGAGCAGGATGAGCCCCAAGAGAGGCCTGGATACTGACCACTGGTTCCGACAGTCTTCAAAGACAATGGTGTTCATGAGGACAGACATCATCTAGAAGACAGAGTCACATTAAGATTGGGATGCCTTAGCTCAGAGTTCTCCCTAATCCCAGGCCTTTTATGTGCTCACCTTCTACCCCTTCATTTTGCTAACAGCCAGGAGTGCTCTTCCTGGACAAATAGCCTAGAATCTGGAAGCCTACAATGCTGCCTGTAGGAACTCCTGACAAAGACCCTCAGCTCCCTGTGTAAGAGTTTCTAACAACAAAGGCTTTGGTAAGCACCTTTTGGGTGGGCAGAAGTCAGAGGTCATTGGGCCAGGAGGATCAGTCCCTGTCTCTCAACCCTGTTGTGCTTTCCTCTATGATAGGGCACCAGGAAAAGGCCTGACTCATGTCCCTGTCTGCCTCTCATTTCACCTTGAGGGGCAACATCTCTCCACGGCCCCATAGAGAGAGAGAGAGAGAGAGAGAGAGAGAAGAATGGGACACATTCCATGTGACCTTGGAACATCATGCTTCCTGCTGGCTCAGGCTGTTCAATGTTTCTCACTCATTCTTCACTCACTCATTTATTCCTACATGTACATACTCATCCATTCTCTTAAATTCTGTCTGTAAGACTTATAGGGGAGGTAAGAGAATACATGCATTTACCACAAACTCTGCTCTTAAGTAGCTTGAAGCCTTCTAGGGGAGACCACCCAGAAGAGAAATAGCAGGAAATAGAGCTGAGCAAAGTGATGTGGGCATGCAGAAGAGGAAGGGAAGCTTCTGGGTCCTTGAGGAGAAGTTAGAGAAGACTCCACAGAAAAAGTAACATTTAAGAAGTTCACCATAAATATATTCTAAGCAGAGAAAGCAGCAAAAAGGATGGTGGGGATGAACAGAATGGGTTCTACAATGGTAAGGAATTCAACATGGCAGGAGAGAAAAGAGTTGGGCCAGAAGTGAGACCCCAGTGCCAGAGGAATCTGGACTTCATCCTATTGCAGTGGGGAGCCAGTGATGGGTTTTCAGCCAAGGCAAGACATGCTCGGATTTGTATTTAAGAAAGATCCCTCCAGGGACATGTAGATGTGTGCTGTGCAGGTGAAACTAAGGAGGGAGGCCAGGGATGAGGCTGCTGCAATAGTCCAGGTAAGTGGCTGGGAAGTGGGTTTCAGGCATTTATGTGGACCTGATGACACAGTTTCTGCTTCTTGGTCTGTTTATCTCCTGTCTCCAAACCCATCTATTCCCATAGCTCCTTTCCCCAAAGGAGAGCAAGGGAAATGGCAATTATGTGGCAAAGGCCACTGTACTAACTGGGCTTTGGTGACCTGGCTTGTTTGGGACACATTTGGTTTTGTCTTCTGGCATTTTTTTGCATCCCAATTTACCCTGTGATCTCAGGCAAGTTACTGAACCTCTTTCTCTGTGTCTCAGTTTCACTATAAAGAGGGAAATAATCATCCAGCACAAGGAAGCTCTGAGAATCAAATGAGATGGTGTATATAAAATGTGTTGCAAAGAGTAAAAAGTGTTATAAACATTTAAGGTATATAATAACTGTAATGAGCTCCTTTACTAAACATCTGCCATTCCATACATCATTGTCATAACAATTAGGCTGGATGCAAATGAAATCTGCCAATTCTGTATTTACTGTATGTCCACTCTCCCTGGGGAGAGGCTAGGTCTTCAGCCTGGCATGTTGAACATCATTTGCAGATCACGTTTCCATGCACAATCACCAAAATCATAGAGCCACAAATTAAATTGACAAGCAAAACTAACAGATCCACAGAGACAGTCTAAAATATTATGGGCTTCACAATCTGAAGGCAGAATGGATATTTTAATGGAAAAGATTAAAGTCAGAGGCACCAAATTCCTCCAGTAACTGACAAAGCATCTTGAAGTGATGTGCCAATTACTTTATACGGTTCTCCCGTGTATTCATTTGTCTGAATGCATGTATTTATGTCTGTAATAAGTAAGGGGATGTCTGAATAAAATACTTTTCTAAAAATAAAGTTGGCTAAAATGGGTGATTTTTTTTTTTTTTTTGTTTTACTCTTCTGGAAATTTAATGGAAATTAGTGAGCAAATCTGCTTAAATGGTATTGACATGGCCATCCATTTCTAGAATTATTTTTTTCTAATAATCCTTGAGTAGGGGATAGGAAAACAGCCCAAGCAATGGGGCAAATTCCTTTGGAGGAGGACCCCCCCCATGTGGAAGAAATACTGGGTGAAATGCTTAAGTATAGAACCCCTTCCCAGGTAATATGAAATCTCTAGGGGGAGGCTCTCTGTGGTTAACAACACAAATACATGAACACTAAAAGGAGACAGCTCTAGGCAACTGCGCCATCCTAGCCTGCAATGAGTCACAGGGCACCATCGGTATTTGGTACAAGGAATGGCTGTGTGAGCTGAGGCTTCACTCATTCAACTTCCACTCACTTCCAACATTGCTACAGGATGGCTGGAACAGCACTGCAAATATGCCCAACCTAGGCTACATTTTCTAGGGCCTACGTCCAAAAACACATATGTTATCCACTGCATTATCGTAAGCAGCTACTCTGCAAAACCAGGGAAGGGCCCATTTGAGAAAGGGAGTTGTGCGACTCGGTCCACTTAGGAAAACTACACTCCACACTGCCTCGGGTGCGTCCTCATTCTCCTTCATCCTTCCCACAGAATTTGGCAGGAGTCTGTAAAACACTGATCTCTATGAAGAGAAATCAAGATGGTATAACAGGGATAGGCTTTGGAGCCAGTGAGAGCTGAGCCCAAATCTGGCTCTGCCACTTACCTTGGGACATTGGGCAAGTCATTTCACATCTCTGAGCCTTTATTTCTTTACATATAAAATGAAGGACTACAACACCTACTTTGAAGGGCTGCTGTGAGGGACGACTTCCTTTATATAAATCAAGCGTTTTGTACTGTGCTTGCCATATAGTAGACATTCAACATAATGTTCCTTTACTGCAACAGCGGCTATCGTCCTGGCCTAAGCCGACAGAATTTCGTGGCTCAGTGGAGTACTCCCATTCATGTCCTGACTAAAAACAGGTAAATGAGATCACAGTCTCTTCACAATTAACTAATCTCATTAAGGGTTGCAGTCTAAAACAACAACAACAACAACAACAACAAAAATAGGCAACAGTCCAGAATCCATCCCTATTTGTGGTCTGGCACATGTACTTAGTAAGGATTTTGAATGAAGAGTGTTTCTGTTGTACCGAAAAACATGTATTAGTAATTCTAAATAAAACACAAAATTACCTACAAATATCTGACCTGGAAAAGTAAAACGATGTTATGTGATCTACATCTCTGTTTATTCCCCAGCTCCTCTGCTATTCTTCTACCCTAAAATGGGATACAAAACACAAGAACAAACCAAAGTGGCCTCTCCTACCCAAATATGCTGGATCGCACTTTCTCTACAGCAAGGGGGTAACAACATGCTCACTTCAAATCCTTCCCGTTCTATCCCCCGCTGAAGTAGAATAAGCAAAGACGTGGTTTGTGTTGGATGCTTTACTGCTAGACAGTGAGTCTGGACTTTTTCTAAGGAAGTTGGAAGCTCAGTGGCTCTAGCAGCTGGATAGAGAAGGATGCTGGAAAGGTATGAGCAGAGGCTGAAGAGAATGGAAAAAGCCAGCGTGAATGGGCACAGGGTGATGATGACTGCAACAGCACTGGGGCGGGGGTGGGGTGGGGGGAGACTAGTCTTCAAACTCCTGTGGTGCTGGGACCATGTGTGACTTTTTTCTCTGTATCCTCAGTCCCTAGCATGGCATCTGGCACACATCAGAGGTTTTGGAAATAGCTACTGAAAGAATGAATACATAAATGAATGGAAAAGAATGAAGTATCAAAAACTAAAGTATAAAGAACTAAAGAGGTGAAAGGGCACTGCACGGAAAACAGAGTTCTTACCCCAATCTAGGGTTAAAACTTGAAATGGTTAAATATCTAAATTAATATATTGTCCACTTCCAAGGATCCTGTTTCCGCGTGCAGAGCTTGAGAATTCTTCTAAGCCACTGCTGTCCCTACAGTTAGCTCCAGAGGGAGCCCTCGTTGGGGCTTTCAGGTTACAAAGGCCAAAGGCTGAGGCACCATCTTTTCTAATGACAAGTACTTCCAACTAAGAGTAAACTGTGCCTGATGAGTTTTCTCACTGCCCAACAATAATAATAGCTATCATTTATGGAGAGTTTTCTGGGTGCTCAGCACTCTGTGAAGCACTTGCACACATTGTCTCTCATCCTCAACTAACCGTGAGAAGTAGATATTAACCCCATTTTATAGATTAAGGATCTGAGATCCTGAGTGAGTAAGTAACTTGCTCGAGGTGTCACAGCTACCAGGATGTGAAGCTGAACCAGGATACGTGCATAGGTCTGCCTGAGCCCATCAGGCCAACCGGCCTCCCGCCACCCTTTTGCTGGTCTGTGAGCGAGCATCAAGACCCCTGGCAGTGGGGATTGAGGCAGTACGACTGGCTCCTATCATAGATTTCTGGAGGATTGATGGTGTGAGAGGTAAAGCTCATTTCTGGGCGTGGCTCATTTTTCTACCTTCAGTGGACCTCTTGGGTATGTAGCCCACGTGTATCTTCTCTGTTCAGACACTGCCACCTGCTAATGAGTCAGGCAGCTGCTGAAATTCCTGTGATTAGAATCCAAGGCAGTGGTTCCTGGGGTGTTCCTTCCTGCCTCCCACCTAAAGCTTTTGTAAATTTGGTTAGCGTATTTTTAGACTCTCAAGATGAACAACAGCAGACTTAATTAATAGACTGTCTCTGGAAAATGGTCCATGGAACATTTTTATAAAAATAATGGTTTCCCTCCCACTAAGAATACCACATATATAGCAATTTAAATTAACATCATAGAAAACATTAGTAAACTAATTTCCTTTGAGTTACAATACTCCCTATAACATGAACACTTTTCATTGTTAATGTTAAAATGTGTTGAATAACAGAACTAAAAAATATTCCATCAAGTTCTAAGAAGTAGGAGAAAAAAATTCAAACTATGCCCTGCTGCCCATTTGTATCATAAAGACAAAACTGAGCCTGAAATGATGACAAGAACCCTGGTCCTGCAGGGATCAAATAGGCAACATATTTAGGGAACTCCAGCTCTTCTCTCTCTATCCCAGCCTCTTTACTCAGGGTTGAAAGATGTTTTTAGTTATACTGTAAATTGCTGTTTGCTGATCAGAGAAATGGAAAATGGGAATAGGGCAAGAGTAATCTGTCTTGTCCAAAGAAGGACCTGAGGAGGCTTTGGTTTAGACAAAGAAAGGATAGACCAAAAAGACAGACCAAAGAAAAGTTGAGAGATCAAAGACAAAGCACCCCTGTGCCTAGACATAGAAGGGAGTTGGTGGTCGGGGGGCAGAGTACAAAGAAAGGATGATCAGGGCTGTGCTCAAAAGAGCATGCACTCCAGAATGGGGTGCCTTAATCTGTTAATCTTAATTTGTTAATGTGTCTGTTTTAATGGGAAAAGGGATAGAAGACAAAATGATCTGTATTTCTGACCAAGCCAGACTGTCCTTGATTCTGATGCAATGAGTTGGTGATATTTTGAGGAGTAACCAATAGTAAATGCATCAAACTTTCAAGAGCTGCTTGTAAGTCCCAGGAATCCTTCGGCACATGTAATTGGCCTTTTGGAAAGCCAGAAAGAGAGGAAGGGGAAGGTTGGCCTCAACAAAAACAAAAATAAAAAACCATGATTGTCTGGATAGTGTAGTAGGATTTGGAAAAGTACAGAAACTTTCTACCCATCAACAGAGCAATTTCACCTAAGCCCCATGCCCTGGTTGGAGATCCAGGATGAGGCAGAATCCGAACACTGCGGAAGGAGGAAAAGCTTCCAGATTTTTCAGTGCTTGTGGAAGTAAGGGAGTTTCTGTCATCACCAAGTATTGTTCCTGAGGCCACGTGCACAGCAGATATTGAAATGTGATCCCGCTCAAATTAGATACTAGCCATCTTTAGGGAAAAGGAATCAATCTTTCTCTTCGTCTGCTGTCTACCTATGCAATATTAGTAGAACGTGATGAAAAAATAAACATAATGGACAAGTAAGCATATATTTAGTTATATTTTCCTGCCTGGATTAACTAAGCCCTACCATCTAAGTTACATTAAATTTTTAAGTATCTATACTTATCAAGCACATTCCTAAGTGCTTATAGTATTTTTATAGCCTCATGATAGAAGTATTTCGCATTTTAAGTGAAAAAAAAGAGTCAAATGAAATGAAGATGAGGTGAGCCTCTTTTTTAAAGAAACAAGACTGCAATCAATTATGGGTGACCTATTCATTCTCCCCTAGAATCACTGGGGAGTCCTGATGACATGGCCTTCCATGATGCTAGCCTTGCTCTTAAACAAACAACAAAAAAAGCTTCTTACCTCAAAGGCACCTCAGGACTAGTAAACTCAGCTGGCTTTGGTCACATATTACACTGCATGCTTCCACGTCTAAACTAACAGCACCTTCCTCTGCCACCTCCTCCTTACAGAAAGTCAAGGGATACTTTTGCACCAAGTGATAAATTGCCTCAAATATTTAAAAACTCTTCTAACCATTGTAAAATCTAAGAGAAAAAAAAATCTAGTTTTGTTGTTGTTTCAATTTTCTCCATTACAAACATTACCCTTAGTTCTCAAAACATCCATTTTAATCATAGTTTATAGGGCAAAGAATTACCTGCCAGTCTCCTAGCTTATAAGAAAGAAGATAAAGTTAGAATGAAACTTCAGGACTAATTAATTGAGAGTACTACACGTAATGTGTCTACTCTGGATGTTACAGCACACATCACAACGAAAACAGTTTTATTTTCCATGGTTGAAATAAATTATAATAAATAATTCATTTCAATGGCAGAGATGTACTGGAGAGCAACAGCAACAAAATTCACTACGCTACACTGTGAGTCTCATTCCTGAATCTTCATTATCCATTTGAAACTTTTTACGAGTAGTAAATCATATTTCAAGTGGTTGCAGATCTCATAAAGCAGCTTGCTGCATTAAAATAAAACCAGAAAACCTGGGGCATTGGAAAGCTGCAGCGTTTGCCACTCAGCACTATTTGGGAAACTCTTTCTCACTTTTACCTTGCCAACATCAAATAGAATATTTTTCACTTTGATGTAAAAATTAAGCATTACTTGTCAAACACACCATCTAAATTTCTTTTGGGTAGGAATGTTGGAAAAAATCTGTATGTTTAAGAATAACTTTGAACTCCAAAGCCATTTTCTCATTTTTATTCAAGTGCCACTTATTTCTAGTTCGTTGGTACTATCTGAATGACTGCCACACAGTCAGGTTCTAGAACTTCTAATGACCTATAGCAGCCTCTGGGGGTCCCCAGACTAGCAAATTTGTGTACCAGCTTAAGAGACTAATAAAGGCACAAGTGATATGATTCTGTCATATCTTCATAGGACAGGTGATAAAATTTAAAATTATAGCATCACCCGGGAAGAAGGATACATTAGGAAGAGGAAATAAAATGAGAAGTGGCACTGGAGAAAGGGCTTGGCACGTATGAGGTACAAGCAGTCCCTGTATAGGAGGCTGTTGAGAGCGACCTTTAGAGTGGCAAGGAGTAGAGCTGAGAGCAAGGAGTGGAAGACTGGGCTAGGTCCAGGCTATAAAAGGCCTCTTATGTCACGCTAAGTACAGAAATGAGTTTGGGCCAGTACATAAGGGGTAGCCTTCCAAGAATTTTTCAGAAGTAAGTGACATGATGAGTTTTGGTATTTAGAACAATCGGTTAGGTTCTGGAGAATGGTAATAATGGATGAGTCCTGGAGGCAAGCGAACTACTGCAAAAGTTCAAAATGACAAGGGCCTCACGTGGCCGTGGTAGCAGAGACAGAAATAGTCAGAATCCTTGATTGCCTATCCCATTTTCTTCCAGTCAATGAATTCTAAGAAACAACCCTAGAAAGATACTGCAGCTGCAGATAAATTCAGAGCTTTAAGAACATGGCCTCAAATTCAAGACTTCCAGTGGGAGAAGGAAGGATGCCAGACTGCCCCAGAAATGTTACATGTAGTGCAGACGTGGCCGCTGTTTAGGTGGCTGCTTTCAACAATACAAACAATTACCTTTGGAGATAAGTAGCAATGAAATAACTCTAAGCAGTGTACATATGTACATGACAGAGATAACCAGAAGCATATGTTTATATTAAATTTTCAGTGACAAAGTAAACTCTAACTGAAGCCATTCAAAGTCAAGGAAAGGGAGGGAAACAACATGCTACTTTACTGAACAGTCATCACAACATTTCCCAATGAATATCATATTTCACAACAGAACAACACAGGCGTAATGGCACGAGGGTATCTCATGTGGTCATCAAAGCAGAGCACAATGAATATTGTATTTCATAATAAATGTATTAGCCCTACAGTAGGATGTTCAACATTTCATTGCCTCTCATCTGTCACTGGATTCTCTCTCATTTCCTGAAGGGATTTGGTTAGATGTACTTAAAAATCTTTATAACTATCAGAGAAGGATTATTTTACTTATCATTTCAACATGTTTTTGTTTGGGGAAAAAAATTTTTGTGAACAATTCATAGGGTCCCTCAAAAGTATTTTCCATTAAAGATTAGTCTAGAGTTTATATTTAAACCACAGAGGATGGCATGTTGCCTTTCAGACTTGAAGGTTTTTATTCATAGTTGTCCAAATGGCATAGAAAGTGCTGGCCAAGAGGCTGGGGAGATGATTCAAAGTTGCTCCTGAGATTTGCAGGCTCTTTTCCCCTAATAATTACAAAGGAGGCCCAAGGAATGGCAGAGAATAAGTGCTGGGAATAGAACCTTGTTCTTCAATAAATTCAAACATTTACTGACCACCTAGTTTGCACCAGGCTCTTTGTGAGACTCTGGGAAAATATAGAGGAAGAAGCCATAGTCTCAGCCCTCAAAGAGCTCACAGTCTAGTAGGGCAGGAGATACACAGTACATAAACAATGAGAGTGCAGTCTAGTAAGTGCCATAAGCACAAGCCTGCACAGGAGGCTTTGAGAGACCCGGGGAGGCTGATTAACGCTGCCTACAGGTGGGGGCCAGGCAGGGAAGGCTTCATAGAGAAGGTGACATTTCAATCTGTTGTGGAGGATAAGCAAAGTCTGACAGGTAGTCAGGCAGGAGGAAGGGCAAGCAGGTGCGAAGGTTTGGAGAAGTATTTGGGGAATGAGGAGCAGTTCTGGGGGGACTGGAGTGGGAAGTGTTGGCGGCAGATGAGGGTAATTAGGTAGGCAGGGGCCAGATTTTGTGAAGGGCATAGTAATATGTGCTGGAGACTGTGGATTTTATCTTGCAGGAAATGGGGCGCCATTAAACTTGAATGAACCTTTCTGGCAGCGATGTGGTAGTGAAGTGCTGGTTTAACCACTTTCCACAGGGTGCAATCCTTTAGGAGCTCTGGGATATCTGATTTCTCCCAAGAAGGTGTAGCTTTCTTCCTGCTCTAGGATTGGGAGGCCACAGACACAGAAGATGACCTTCTTGGCTACTGTGTCTCAGTGAGGAGGACACTTCTCGGCTACTGTCCTGCTGGCTCTGTTGCCAGTGCTCTGAGAAATGGCACTGACATTACTTCCCTTGGCCCACGGCACATAACTTAATAGTGCACCCTGTCAGGAATAGTTCTCTTTGTCAGGAAGCTTTTTATTGATGTTCAACCTTCATTTTCCCTTTCTTAATATTATTCCATTATGCCAATACTCTATTGTGCCATGCTAAGTAATTCCCTTTCCTCTTTGGCATTTACATCTTCCAAGTATTTATAGACTTATCAAATGCCCCATTTAGTTGTCACTTAGGCAAGCTATACATATTTAGCTTCTTTAATCTGGCCCCATAAGCCAGCCCTTCCATTCTCCTAAATCACTTGAGTTACTTTCCTCCAGATTTCTGTCAATTTGTTTCCAGCCTCTCTGTAATGCAGGGGGCTCGGAAAAAGATGAGGTTGCGCAGAGAGGGCTTACTCCCTTTGTGGGATAAGAGTACATAATGGCCTGGGGTGGAACTTCTGCCCTTATAGTACAGTCTTCAAAACAAGCTAGGCCTCTGGAGGGACTATGAATCTTCCTGTTATCTACAAGGTTTCCTTCACCTGTGCACATTTCAAATCAATAGCATTCTATTTTTTGCTCTTCTTATGTGCTAGGTACACACATGCAACACGTACTTATTGAGTGCCTACTGTATACCTGATACTGTGCTAGAGACTTCTCCTTCTTTCTTTTCCCCTCACTCTTCATTTTTCACACTTATTTGCTACTCAAAGTATTTCTGACCTCCTTTTATGTGTCAAGCACTGTTGGTACAGAATGGAATAAAATGTGGTCTCTGTGGCCTTAAGGAGCTCATGTAGCCTAAGTATTTATTAATCTCTTATTGCCCACCCATCAAGTTGTTTTCTTCTAATCTTTTTTTTTTTTGAGACAGAGTCTCACTGTTACCCGGGCTAGAATGTTGTGGCGTCAGTCTAGCTCACAGCAACCTCAAACTCCTGGGCTCAAGCGATCCTCCTGCCTCAGCCTCCCTGGTAGCTGGGACTACAGGCAAGCGCCGCCGTGCCCGGCTAATTTTTTTTCTATTTTTTTCAGTTGTTTGGCTAATTTCTTTCTATTTATAGCAGAGACGGGGTCTCGCTCTTGCTCAGGCTGGTCTCGAACTCCTGAGCTCAAGCAATCCTCCCACCTTGGCCTCCCAGAGTGCTAGGATTACAGGTGTGAGCCACCGCGCCTGGCCTGTTTCCTTCTAATCTTAAGGGTTTCAGAGAAATCTCTAAATGCATTTATCTCTAATTGATGATTTTAGTTCCCTCACCTGAGTAGAACTTGTTTGTCTCATCTAAAACATCTCGAGATGCCACATTAAATATGGACGTCAACATAGAGCTCTTGCTTAGGATTGTCTTTCTGGTGGGTTGCCTTGGGGCCTAAGCGATTACTCTACTAAGTATGTATGCAAACATTTTCCTCGTCCACAGTACCAGTACTCCAGCTTATAGAGTAGGCTGAGGGAGTAGTGGAATGTGAGAGAATCTAAGACAGTGAGTCTTAACTACAGTCTTGGAGAGGCTGCGCATGAGACCACAGGAGAAAGTCGTTCAGCCATCTAATCCTGGGGGCCAGCTGAAGTAAACTATAGAGTTCCTTTGGTTGAGGTGGTATTGTCCTCAAAGAGGCGAAGTAACTATTCTAAGGACACACAGTTAGCAAGTAGCATAACTGGTCTTCAAAGCCAGGTATGTGGACTACAAAACTTGTCTGCTCTGATTGTTGTAAAACAGAAAGTCCTCCACAAATACAGAAAATTTGCAATTTGGGCCTGGCATGGTGGCTCACGCCTGTAATCCTAGCACTCTGGGAGGCTGAGGCAGGAGTATTGCTTGAGTTTGAGGCCAGCCTGAATGAGAGCGAGACTCCACCTCTATAAAAAATAGAAAAAATTAGCCGGGCATGTTGGCGCATGTCTGTAGTCCCAGTTACATGCAAGGCTGAGGCAGGGGGACTGCTTGAGCCCAGGAGTTTGAGGTTGCTGTGAGCTATGATGATGCTATCGCACTGTAGCCTGCGAGACAGAGTGAGATTGTATCTCAAAAATAAAATAAAAAATACAAAAATTGTGCAATTTGAAAACTTTGAAAGGAGGATGGAAGTTCAGTAGTCTGAAAGCACTGTCTATATTCTCCTAAGTGTGACAAGGGGTATAGAATTAATAAGCAAGTGTTCTTCTGGGTTGCAAAGCATAAAAGGCAGCATTAATTCATGAAAAGTCAGAGGATTAAGGAACTTCTTTCTACTTTGCTCTTCGAATAGTGATCAGATTGCAAACAAACAAGAAGTCCTCTTTAACATACTGTATGAACTAACACCTCTATCAATGGCTGCTGATGGTTAAACTTTCAGTTAAGAGGGAAATGAGTATGAATGAATATGAATATTTCCAGCACACTATACTTTGGGAATCACATAATTTACCCTGCAAGTATGTGAAAAACCAGTAATAACTGTAAAATAAATAAGTCATGCCATCATTAAGCCAACGTTCACTTTACACTGTGCCATTCTTTTGAGAAACTCAAAGAGCTTCTCATACCATTCACAATGCCACTCAGAGAAATGAAGGCAGGAGAAAACTTGTCATTTACCTCGCTGTCTCCCTTAGACAGGAATGAAGGGGTAAGAAGAAATGACAGGAATAAGAGTGGGTTAAAGCCCTGGGAAGCCTTGGGGTGGTGAAAAACGTGTGAGATCTAGAGACAAGAAGCCTTAGTCATTTCCTAGGTACCACTATTTACTGGCTGTGTCGCTTCAGGCAAGTTATCTCACAGCTCCCTGAATCTCTGCATAGTTCTCCCACACAGTTATTGTGGGATTAAATTTGTTGACGTTTAACTCCTGAGTTAAAAAATATCCATGTTGGCCTTATCTACCCAATAGAGTTGTTGTGAGAATCAGAAGGGACATTGGGTATGAAGACATTATATAAATGGGAAGAATTATGAGGTGCTATTGTTTGAATGTGTCCGCTAAAAAACTTAATCCCCAATGCAACAGTGTTAAGAGGCAGAAACTTTAAGAGGTGATTAGGCCATGAGAGATCCGCCCTTATGAATAGATTAATGCCATGAATGGACTAAAGGATTAGTTGTGGGCTATGAAAGGACAAGTTAGGTCCCCTCTGGCATTTTTTTCTTCCCCTCTCTTGCTCTTCTGCCTTCCTCCATGAGAAGACACAGAAAGAAGGTCCCTGCCAGATGCTGCCCCTTGATCTTAGACTTCCCAGCTTCCAGAATTGTGAACCAAATACATTTCTGTTCATTTTAAGTTACCCAGTCTGTGGCATTCTGTTATAGCAGCACGAAATGGACTACGACATGAGGTTTATTTTCATTTTTGCCATTGTTAAGGCAATGTCTGGAGAATGCAGGAAGAATAAATGAGAAAAAAGCCAGCGTGGGGCCAAGAATCAAATCCACACCACACCATGTTCCACCCAGTCCAGTGAGAGTTTGTGATTTTGAGAATGCTTATCATAGAAAGAACACTAAGAAAGGCAAAACACACTAATAGGACTATGAAAGACCTCAGCAATCTGGCTGAAGTCATAGCTTTCAAAATAAAATTATCTTATGAAAGGAAATCTTGGGCTTGGAATCTCCTGAAGAGGCTACCTTTCACATTTATAGGTATAAACAGCAGGGATATTTTCCCAAGGACAGGAAAAAAAAAAAAAAAAAGGACTGGTTATTTGTATATCATTTTTCAAAGTGAAGGCTAATTTTACGTATTTATGGAATACCTTCTGTGTGTTAGGTTAGTCTATATTTATTGGTTCATTTTGCCCTCACAACTCCTCTGAGTCAAGATTCTTTTGGTTACCAGGACAGAGACCAAATCGGATAAAAGTTAAGTCTAAAAGGAGTAGTTTGAGGACTCCTTGACTAGGCAGTGCAGTCAGACCTCTGGAGGGCTAGGAACCATGGACAAGGTGGCTGGCAGGGTCTTTCTCAGTCTCTCTCTCTGGGGCTGTTTGGTCTCTCATTTGAGGTCCTTAGCAGGTCTGCTTTTTCCTCTCTCTGAAGACTGGCTACTTCTTTGAGAATATGGCAGGGAATTGCTGCCCCATGGCTCTTGAGTTTTCAGGTCTTCAATTCAGATAAGAACTAGAGGCTGACAAACATCTTTTAATTGCCAGATTCTAAACCTAGGGAGGAAGATTCTAACTGAGCCAGCTTGGGTCAAGTGGCTACCTCTTATCCAATTTGTTCTCAAAGAAAGAAGTCCTAGGCTCAATGAAGGATTTATGAAGGAATGAATGTTCTATGTCTCCTCCTGTCACTCTTCCTTCCCCACCAATCCTGTTTCTAGGCCATTTAGTAGAATTGTATAGTAGTTAAGGGCCCAGGTTCTGCTACTTATCAGCAGCTGTATGATATTGGATGAATTATCTAACTTCTTAGAGCTACCATTATAATATTTTAATTATAAAATAGAGATAAAGGCCGGGTACAATGGCTCATGCCTGTAATTCTAGCACTCTGGGAGGCCGAGGCAGAAGGATCTCTTGAGCTCAGGCGTTCGAGATCAGGCTGAGCAAGACTGAGACCCCTTCTCTACTAAAAATAGGAAAAAAAACAATTAGCTGGGCAACTAAAAATAAAAAAAAGTTAGCTGAGTGTGGTGACACGCACCTGTAGTCCCAGCTACTTGAGAGGCCAAGGCAGGAGGATCGCCTGAGCCAGGAGTTTGAGGTTTCTGTGAGCTAGGCTGATGCCATGGCACTCCAGCCTGGGCAACAGAGCGAGACTCTGTCTCAAAAAATAAATAAAATAAAATAAAATAAAATAAGGATAAAAACACCTACTTCGCAGAGCTGTGAGACTTAAATAGAAATGTGTGTGTGTGTGTGTGTGTAAAGCACTTAGCACATAGCCTAGCATATGATGATTTATTCTACTTCTTTTTTGTCACAATCATTCATAGTTAAAATTCTCTGTTTGAAACTGAGATTCTTCTTCTGTACTGACCTCTTAAGGTCCTAGCAACTCTGCAGGAAACAAGGTTTCTGTTACAGGATGAAGAAAAAGTCTAGATCTTTAAGAAGGAACTATGAAGGTCCTTCCACTTTGGAGTGGTAGGGTAAGGAAATACTCCTGATCCAATCTTTTGTGGCCAAGATAGACCATTTCTTTGTGATACCCATAGAAATCTAGGATCCCTCTGGTAAGTCCTGTGATACCTTGGGTGTGATGTAGGAAGATGATCTTAGGTGTTACCTTCATATGTCAAGGAAACACTGCTCAGAGGAGAAAGACTGCACTTGCATCAAAACTTGGCAGTGCAAATGAAATTCCAAATAACTTCTCTTTGTGAACTGTGGATAAACGTTGCTATCTGTGTTATATTAGCATAAAGACATAGATGTCCTCTGCAATGATTTCTGTTTCTATTTTTTTGAGACAGAGTCTCACTCTGTTGCCCAGGCTAGAGTGCAGTGGTGTCATCATAGCTCACTGCAACCTCAAGAGATTCTCCTGCCTCAGTTTCTCAAGTAGCTGGGATGACAGGCATTGAGCCACCACACCCAGCTAATTTTTCTATTTTTTAGTAGAGATGAGGTCTTGATATGTTGCTTAGGCTAGTCTTGAACTCATGGCCTCAAGCAATCCTCCCAAAGTGCTAGGATTACAGGCGTGAGCCACTGCACCCAGTCTTCAAGGCTTTCTTTTTCTGAGAATTCTTAAGGGAAAAAAGATAAACTAAAAACCAAAAATCACTGAGAGTCAACAGACAAAACCATTCCTTTTGAACACAAGACTATTAAAAACTTTCCCAGAGTTGATGTCAATATTTAATCTATAGGTTACAAATTTTCCTGCAGAAGTCTTAAAAAAGGATACATTTAGTGAATTCTTTTTATTCTTAATTTACAATGATAGCCAATTATGCCAATCACTATTAATGAAGAGGCTAAAAGCCATCTTGCTTGCCATTTGCCATACTGGGTGAAAGACCGTTATAAAGCATGCCTAATTATTATTGGGCTAAACCTGTGTAAAGCTGTGCTTTTTTTTCCCTTATGAAATATTCTCTCTCTGTCTTACATGAGTGTGAAGGAAAAGGTATAGCCGTTGTTCATTTTTCACAACTCCTTTGCTATACTGAGAACATTTGTTGCAGACTAATAGCAAAACTGATTGTGCTAAAGTGTAGATAAAAGAATGATGACAGATAATAGCCACTTTAATTCATAAAGAAAACATTTGGAGCTCCTGGGAATGCCTAATCAAGCCACTGGCACCCAATGACTTCATGCTAAGTCGCAAACTACAACATATTTTTTAGTTTAAAGACAGAGGCTAATGGACATGCGGCTTATTTATTCCAAATTCTTCTTTATGAAGAGCTGGCTTTTTTTTCTTTTAGCTCCTTGGAAGACATTATAATTCCTCTATTCTATAAACATACAAATATAATTGTAAAATGACATCATTCTGTTTTCATTTAATTACCCCTGAAATGCTTTCTATTTAATATTCATTACTCAAAAGCTAATTTAAAAGAGAAAGAGATGCGACTTATTCAAAAAGATGTACTGTCATTCACAGCAATAGTTATCTAATATACAGAAGTTAATAAAGCAGATTAATCTACAAGTCCCTTTAAGCCATTCTTGAGTTTTGAACAACTGCCTCTTTGACCTTTCACCTTCATGCTGTGCACCAGTAGCAGGTGCCAGCTGTACAGAAATTATGGTTGCCGTGTTTGGACGCAAAATCTTTTCTTACTTTGCTTCTGACCAGCAGCTGACCCTGTAGGAGTGATTGTTTCTGGTGCCGGCCTAAAGGCTACATAAACCAGTAGCAGATAAACAAAAGGCTACATATACCAGCTGCCTTGCCTAAGGGTACCATCCTAGACTGACACTTCCAGTCCTTCTTCAGCGTTCCAAATTGCTCCTTGTTTGTTTCCATACATGCATTTCATCCTTGTTATTTTGTGTGAGGGCTGGGGGTAGGAGAAAACCCCCCAAAAAACAAAAAAAACCCCTCCCTTTCCTTGAACTTGACTTTTGAGTATTCTATGTCAAACTGTGCCATTATAATGCTAATCCAGGCCTGATTTAGCAACTTTAATAAGAGGCTAAACCCTCTTGTAATTAGATAATAAAATTTTATTATGTATTTTAATATTAAAAGTCTTAAAATCAAACTCTTCAAATCATACACTGGTATGAAACTAAGGTACTTAAATATCACAGCCCCAGAAAATGGGAACCTGAAAAAGCACATTGTGGCTAATTTTTCATTCTCAGAAATGTAAACATGGAATTCCTATGTGGTAATAGTGAAAGCTCCAACACTCTTAATTATGTACAGGGAAGAATGAATCTATTCAAGTATGAAGCACACTGTACCATTTCCAGCAACAGCATGAGATGGCTTTGACAGTTATTTCTTGGATACAAATTACACAAGTATAAAAACAATCCCCATAATGATTAAATGCAGTTATGTACATAGGAGAATACCAGTGCAAATGGTAACATATTTAAATGGTTTTCCTTCATTAAAAAAATTATATATGATATTAAACCATCAATCACTGCTGAGGCACAGGAGTTTAAATGTATTGTCACTGGCTGAAATAAATGACTTGGAGACTGGATTCTGGCTCACTCAATATGGTGTCTTTGCTGTTGCTTAGTCACCCAACTCTCTGCTGGTTTGGGCTACATCTGGTGGATTCCATCCCTTTCAATTAATAAGGCAGGTTATGCTATCAATGCGTTACATCCTTAAACTGTGCTTAGAGGTAAAAAAAAATATGTCCTAGTGGCGTTAGGGGAAACCTCTCTGTTTTGCTAATCATTTGGAACAATATTTAAACTACTTAATTCTTTCTTCACCCATGTTTAGAATGAAATTTTCTTGTAGCATTTCGGCAGGATTATTCTATAGTATATAATTTTATCTTAGCATTATCTTTTGTTTTATTATAGTCTATGACCATGCTAGATTTGATACCTAAAATCACTGCCTGCAAAGTAGGATGTGGTGTCACATGTCTGTAGTCCCAGCTACTCAGGAGGCTGAGGCAGGAGGATTGCTTGAGCCCAGGAGTTCGAGTCCAACCTAGGCAACACAGCGAGACCTCCATCTCTAAAAAAAAAAAAAAAAATCACTGCCTGAAGATCATATTTCTGAAAATTAATTTTAGGGGATTTGTTTTGCAGACATTCATTGACCATTGTGAGGTGTCACACAAGTATCAAGAAGTAGGTAATCTTTGAAGGGAAAAAAACAACTCTGTAAATGTGTATTCTAATGGTTATAACATTAATTTGATGATTTATAAATCAAGAATAGATTTATATTTTAACTGGTTTTTCTGCCTTAAAATACCATTTTTGTTATAATTGAAAGTCATTCAACAAATATTTCTATAATAAAAACTAAATCAAAACGCTGACTATATGGTTAATAGCTAAGGATTTGGACTAGAATCATCCTTCTAAAGAGAGACAAATAATTTCATAATATCACAGATAAAATACCATCTTAATAAAAAACTAGTATTTTTAAAAATTATAAACATTAACTTTCTAAACTAATCTTTAGGGGTGGTGGTCACAAATTTTTCATTCTTTTTTTTTTTCGAGACAGGTCTTACTCTGTCACCTAGGCTAGAATGCAGTGGTGTCATCGTAGCTCACCATAACCTCAGACTCCTAGGCTCAAGAGATTCTCCTGCCTCAGCCTCCTGAGTAGCTAGGACTATAAGAGTATGCCACCATGCTTGGCTAATTTTTAAATCTTTTGTAGAGATGGGGTCTCACTATGTTGCTCAGAATGGTCTCAAACTCCTGGGTTCAAGGAATCCTCCCAGCTTGGCCTCCCAAAGTGCCAGGACTACAGGCATAAGCTACTGTGCCTGGCCAATTTTTCATTCTTAAGAGAGTGTCTCCCTTTTGAACTTTTATTGCCTGTTTGTTACCTACATATTTTTGTCCAGTCATCGTTCTCTTAAATATTCCGATTTGATCCTTAGTGATTAGATTGCATACAAACATATGCTTGACCGAATTGAACTTTATTCTTGCCTCAAACAAACCTGGCTATTTTGAAAATAAAATTTGAAAGTGTTAACTGAGTTTCATTACTTGTTTATTGCATCCCTTCATTATACAAAAACACTACCTAAAAGTGATAAGATGCCCCCTTTAAGTTTCAGTAAAGACTTAAGTATAGTAAAAGGAAAAGCAAAATAAAGTAAGTAAAACCAAATTAACTGCTTCCTTTTTAAACTAACCAAAAAAGTATGCTTCAAAAATTATCAAAAATTCAGATGGCAATAAAAATAACACTGTAGCATTGTTACATGGGATGGCTGTGGGAAATATAAGGGATCATGCATCGGAGATCTTAATTCTGAAATTCCTTAAGATTGTATAATATAGAGATGGAAAACTGGTAGCCAGGCATACAGTGTTGGCCTGTCAAGTGTTTTTATGTTTTTGTTTTATTTTTAATTTTCAAACTGTGGCCAAAATTTAAAAATATGAATTTCTGGCTTCTCTTCAAGGGAGAAATTTCAATATATCTGCCAATGTTTATACACACATACACATTGTGTTGAGGCTGCCCTCTTTAGACAGAGATGTGTACTCAACTTTTGGTTTCTTTCCCATCTACCACATTCAAGTTTGCTGTTTGGCCCCGTAGGCATTTTAGTTTGTGATATCTGATGTATGTATAATGGATAGGAAAGAGAGAGGGAGGCTCAAATGAACCCAGGTGTCAGATTCACGCCTTAAGAATGACTATTAATAGAGCTAATGGTACTCACTAGCAGAAATTTCCTTTAGAAAAGTGAAGCGGTTTTAACCAGAGAGAGGTGAAAAATGGCATTATACATTGATGAATTAGTGGTTAGAGTCAGGACAATGTATACAGATGTGCTGGGTATGGTGGACAGATGCAAAGCACATGTTGCTTCCCTACCTTCATTTGACAGCTGCCATATTGTCTATCCTAGAGAAATCAAGTTAAAGTAAACCTTACAAGCTACCTCAAAGGCATTAAAGAAATGTCACAAAAGATCATCATGAAACAGTGACACTATTAGATTCTGACCTCAAGGATACATGTCTTACCAAATTTTATGCCCTCAATGTCTGGCTATAAAATTCATGAATGGAGGGGTATGGGTGTAGAATAAGAGAGTGGAAGCTCGGTTAGCACTGCGTTGGTGATGGTGGGAGCCACAGGGCTCTTTCTGCACCAGCTGGCAAAGCAATCTTCCTCTTCCTTGCCCGCTGTCTCTTTGGGTCACTGCCCATCTGTTTTGTACCGACTGCAGTATAAAGTTGGGGTATAGGATGACTGCTCTAAATCATTCTACCTTGAGGATGGCCCCAGTGGGACTTACTGGAAGCTCAACTTGCCTCATTGCAAGTGCTCAAAACATACATACTTTAGATTAGAAGCCACCAAACAATAAAGAACAGATAGCTTTGTGGTTAAGCACTCTAGAGTTAAAAAGATCTAGGCTAAAATTTTAGTTCTTCCACTTACTGACTTCATGACCTTGGGAATGTTATTTGGTCTTTTTGTGCCTTAGTTTCTGTATCTGAAAAATGGCAGTGATAATACTATACCTTCACAGAGATACCGTGATGATAAATCAGGTAATGCATATATAAAGAGCTAGTGTCTGCACACAGCAAACACTTACATTTTGCCAGTATTATTTTTTTCCTAGTAAGAAGTACATGGTATATGCATGGATTGCTGTTAAGACCAAGACTGCAGCAGTATGTGCAAAAAACAATTCTGTCATAAAATGTGAGGTCCTATTTTCTAATTTCAGTGTCTAATGACATAGCTCTGGCTTCCTTTAAACCTTTAAATCCATGTTATCCCTGATCCAGTTGTGAATGTTCTTCTAGCTTGTTTTTCATATCTACTGCCATATTTTTGAGAATAAAATTGCAAATCAACCAGACTGAGCCAATGGGTTATACGGAGAGCCTATTTTCTATTTAAGGGTCACTAGAAATGTTTTTATTAACGTTAGAAAGTCTGGCTAATTATTTTTTTCAAGAGGATAGGAGATGTGACTATATTTCATCTGCTTAAGTGTTTCTACGGTGACAGTCTTGCTAACGCTCTGTAGGCCAAAGTCTCAACATCAGTTAAATATTCGACTGCACTTTCTCCTACTTAGTATTATGGAATGTAATCTTAAGTATGAAAGATGTCTTGCACAGTATGTCAAAATGTTGAGCAATATCGTTTCAGTCTAAACACAGAAATGAAAAAAGAGCAGATGATTTCCCTTTTGCTGTAATTCACTTTGGGATGCATGTCATGAAGAGCACTATACAAAAGCAATTTTCATTGATTGACTGACTGATTGAGGAAAAGGGTGAATGTTCTTTCAGCTTACATCCCTACTGAAGTATGATTTTTATAGCTCCTGACAGCTCTTCACAACTTGTAGTTAAATGCCAGGTTAGCAAATAAATAAATAAACAAAATAAAAAAGAGAAAATCGTAATTAGAACTTCTTTGGGATTTTAGTACAGCTGACTTGAGCCAAATAGATAAATAGACGAAAGCAAGATAAATTCAAATCTAACTGCTCTAATTTCTCCACACAATAAATTTAGATTTTAAAGACTATAATTGCTAAAAATACCTTAATAAATTAATTGCATAATCTAATCAGCCATACTAACAATCACATACTTCTTATACTTCTGTGGAAGGTGCTACTCTTTCTAGAGTAATTAGTTTTAACTGAATTTCTGATTTAAAAAAGCATTCAGCATCAGTGTCCTATTCTTATAATCTCAAAAAGAATTGTTCATAATCTTAAATGTCCCTCTAATTCTATAAAACGCGCTCCTTCATTTACCTAATTTGGGGATATCATTCACTCTGTGATACAACTAAATGAATGCTGATCTGCAGGTTATAGATGCAAATACTTAACATAACCAGTGATGAAACTAAAACAAATTTCACATAGAAATGTTATCTTCCAAATTACTGTAGCAGATCAGTGTCTGCTACTAATCAGTAGTAATCAGTAATCTAATCACTGTTACTTTGGTACCTTCTTAAACTTTTAATTTATCCTTCTAATGGCATAAAAATACTTGGGGAATTTTTCCACCTTAATTTATCTAAACTTGGTTTTTCTCAATTGTCAAGTCAAAGCAATGCTGGTGAGGCAATAATTTTTACTTGAAATAGATTTCTTTAATTACAATGGATCTTCATAGGGACTAAATTTTAATGCATGCAAAGTTAAATTTGTTTGCAACGTATGAAAGATGGCTTATTTTGAGAAAATTTTTTAAAACACTGAGGATCTAAAGCCACACAGCAGGTCATGATAAACACATTTCCAGGTGAGAAGCACTAAAATGTCTTTCCTAGGCTATTGCATACAAATGGAAAGGCCTGAAAAGATGCTGGAGAATCCTTTATGTAGCTTCCTTTATTATGGAAGCTTGAGGAGATAACTTTTGCAATCTGGAATTGACATTCTTCATGCAATTATGTATCCAGCAAAATAGGTCCAGGTTGGGAGGAAAAACAGTTCAAACTAGTAAATAATTGCAGTATCATTGCATCAGTTTAGTTTAAAGAGCTGACAAACCCTCTCTAAACTCCAAGCACAATTAGTCATTAGGGTCTAGTTTTTCAGCACTGTTAAGCAATTTGTAACCCATTCCTTTTAATAGGGTTAGGCATTACTTAACCGACACAGATGTCTTGAAAACTGAAACCTCAAGTTATAAAGCAGCAACCTTGTTCATTACCTTCTGTGATAGGCAAATCATCTATAAAAAACAGCATTTAATGGGCAACCAATGAATAATCAATGGCTCACTTTTCATCTGAGTGTGAAAATGAAGATAATCTAATACAAGGTCCCACTGGTAATAGGCTGAATCTTGGGTTCTGCTGCTCTTCAGGGCTGATTTATAAGGTCTTGGAAAGCTGATGTAAACAGATGATCAATGGGACCATCCCTGCTCATAATAACCCCCAACTGGCCCACTCCCTCTTTTCCAAGTCCATCCCTTCAGGCTATTAGCTCTGTCCAGCTAATTCTTCCCACTGCTCCTGCCTGCTGCTTTTACTCTGGCCATCCGTTCAGTCCAGCTGACTCACAAGTAATTTTATACGCAGCAGAGAGCGGGTGGAATTGATTTTTCACTCAGTGCTCTGTTCCCATCTGAATAATTATCAATTTTACTGCCTCATAAAGGGAAGAGTCAAAATTTCAAATCAATTCAAAAGAGCTTTTGAGACGACAGAAACTGTGCATAAGAATAGAGGTCAAAGTTGTCAGTGACCTAAGGAGATGATGTCAGATATTACTCTACCCAATAGTTGACATCAGAGGCACTCAAGATGATATAACCTAGTGCTAATGCAAATCATATTTATGCTGACTACCAGAGACCAGTCATTAATATTTAAAATGCTATCTGAAAGCCTACATTCCAAATAAATAGAATGTATTCCACTGTTAATAAAGATATATCACTACTTAGTCATATGCTATAAAGTGAAGGATTACCAAGTATCATTAACACATAGAAATTACTTAAACCAATAAATGCATGGCAATTCTGAGTAAAGACAAACTTGATTGTCTCCTGCACATCCACATGACTTGCTCTGCACAGTCTGATGGCATTTTGTCTAGGACCACAACCTATTGATTTTTGCTAAAATTTTCTACCAACCTAAAAGTTTCTGCCAAAGTTTATGGGACAGTACTGTGATTACGGCTGGAGTGATTTGGTGGTGGACTTGTCGGTGGGGTTGGGACTGGGTCTGACTCCTGGCCAATCCATGAATATTTATTTTCTTCAGTGGCTACATGGTGTAAGTAAGTTGTTCTCAACCTTCTCCCTGCAAAACATTTGAGGGCTAAGACATACTCCCAACATTACCAGTGGCTACTGTATTTGGGTGGGTGTGTGGGGGTGAGGTGCACTCATATCTTGATAAAATATACATTTTGAAAAGACATTCAAGGTGAATCGGAGATATTATCCCCACCGTGAGTAACAGTAGTATGAGTAGTAAGGACTTGGGCTTTTGAGCTAAACAGACCTTGGTTCAAATTCCAACTTCATCACTTTCCAGTTGCTTTCTCTGCACCTCAACTTATTCATCTGTAAAATGAGGATGATGATACCCACATTTTAGGGTTGTTGTTGGGTCTAAATGAGAAGACTTCTTTGACAGTACTCCCCTCATATGTCACTCTCTTGTCACCACTATATTAATCAAATTACCAAATAACTGATTAGGTACTTGTCTCTTTGTCCCACATAACATTTATTTTTTTTTCTCTTTTTGTGCACAACATTGTGAATGTAAGGACATTTTTTAAGGAGAGAAGTTATGTCTTATAACTCTTAATGGTTCTTGCACCCTGCATGTAATAAATCCTCATGACATTCGAGGTACCTTTGTCTTCCCTTTACTATATTCCCAACATGTAACAGTTCCAGGGTCATACCAAATAGTTACAGGCTTACAGCCTTTGGCCTAGTTATATAAAATATGAATTACATTTATCTGCCCCCACCCCACAAAATAACTAGTTAACTGAAATTTCATCACAAATAAGGTTTACATAATTTCATTTAAATATCAGCAAAAAAGGACAGCCAGGAAAGAAATCTCTTTCATAGCATCTCATTCTATTTTCCTCACTTATTTACACTGTGGCATTTTCTGATTATTGTGACTTATTTGCCCACTAATGATCATGCAGCAAGATACCACTGAAGTGTTTACATTTGTTAATTACAGACTATTATAGATATAATTTGGCAAAAGAAAACAACTGAAAATAGTATGAAGATATTTTCCAAATTCAGTGGATAAGAAATATCAGAGTGTTGGTACAGTCATTAAAAAATGGTATTGTTCTTTTTGAAATATTTCTGGCATGTATATTCATTTTTCATGTATGCTGTTAACTGTGATTTGCACAAGTGGGTTTTTTAAAACAATACTAAACTTCAACCTAATTCTTATTAGTCAGTTAGAAAACACATTTTAAAATAAAGAAATTGTGGCTTTATTACTTATTAAATGTTCTTGGAAATATACCTCATCTATCTGAACTGGGGTTTCTCTTCTTAAAATGGGAAAAATATAATATATTGAATGGCAAGTTCCTAGCAAGTCGCCAGGCACAGACTAGGAGCCCCGCAAATGGTAATTTCCTAACGTACCAGAGTATTCACAAGTCAGACTTAAGATGACATTATCAGAGGCTCCAGGAAAGAAATCAGAGGTTGTCTGTTTCTAGTTCCAGTTTCGTCCTATTTTTCTCAGGTGTCTGGAAAAACTATTCTCTTTTTTAATTCTAGCTTCAATGAGGTGAGATAAATGGCAAAGGGGTTTCTTGAGGGTGAGTAATCCTGAGACTAGTGTTCTATCCCACTTTTAGGGAAAATATTCCTAGACGATAACTGGTAAAAAGTCTTGGCAAGACTAATTGCTCTAAGAGATAATCAGGGACAGATTGGCTTCTTGGAAACTTTGTTTTTTAAGGTAGGTGAACAACTACCAGTTACCTGCTGCAAGACATCTGGGTTTTGTTGCATAAAATGTAATAGTCTTTGACCAGCCTGGGTAGCCTCTCCGGATCGAAGTGGCTTCTTGCCCTCTTTTGCTATGTGCTTGAAGAGGTAGGTGACGATGTAGTCTAAACTGGTACAGCAGCTGGAGGAGACAACTGTATCTGTATAAACAATAAATAAGAATTTATTTGCATTACTGAAGTATTTGCTTCATTTGATTATAATGTCTCCACTAAAAAGGAATTACTTTCTGATTCAAACCACTTTTACCAAACTGTAAATTCCTTGAGGGCAGGGAATTTTCTTATCTCTTTAAACCCAGTGTCTATTACAGGGCCAGGCCTAGAGACACTTCAGTAAGTAAATGATTCCTGGATCGAATTGGACAGAATTTTCCATTTGTGACCTCAACAACTTCTGTTCAGTTAAAGTGATTGTTAATATTAAGTATCTACTTAATGCAAAGTACTCTGCTTCAGGGGCAACAGGGGTCTAGCTCCAACCCAGGCGTCAAAGAGCTCATGGCTTAGTAGACAAGTCACTATAGCAAAACTCTACGTAAGAATGAGGGACATGCTGAGGATTTTGAGGGAGAGCTCACATTTAGATGGTGATCAAGGACAGCTTGGTGAAGGAGGCAACACCTGAGATGGGCTGGGAAAGATTACTCCAGTTAGACATAAGGAAGGATATTTTTCAGGTAGAGAGATTAGCATAAGGCAACAGTGTGGTGGGAAAGGATTTTGGAGCCAGACAGCTCTGGTTTCAAGTCCCATCTTTTCCAATTACTTGTTGTGTTATTACTTTGAAAGTGCCACTTCACTTTTCTCACCATTTGTAAAATACTTTGGCAGAGGTGAATGAGAAGAAAATAACAAGTTGTTGAACAGTAATAAAAATAATTGATATTTATTGAGTGAGAGCTTACTATGTGTTAGTTACTATGTTAGGTGCTTTACATGGATTATTATTTTTAATCTTCACAGCAGCACTATAATACTTACTATTATTATCTCATTTACAGGTGAGGACACTGAGGCTTAGAGAGATTAAGCGACTTGTCCAATGTCACACAGCTAGACGACTGTGCAGCCAAGATATGAACATAAACAAGGAGCTGAACTCTGGATCTGTATTCTTATCCACTACATTAACATTAGGTATTTAGCAACAATATATGTAAATAGCAGACACACCTTCTTTAAACACGGTGGACACTCAAAAAATGGCAATAATTACTGGTTTGCCCTCATGGTAAAAAGAGGAGGGTGTATTCAGGGAGTAGGACCTTTGGTTTGACTGAGAGAATGTGTAGCAGAGTCATAGAGAAGACTGACAGTAGTTTGGCAGGGGGGTTCTTATCTGAGGGCATCTAATAGTGGGGCTGAGATATTACATTTAATTTGAAAGGCAATTAGAGGTGTCACTGAAGGCTTTTTGAGCAAGTAAGTGACATGACAGAGTAACCATTTATTGAGAATCTCCTTTACACACTAAAATTACCATCTCATTTACTTCTAACAATTACTTTATATAGTATTATTTGCATTTTCTGGCTAACATTTGGATATGATCCCTGGGAGTTTAAGATTAGTAAGAGAATAAGAGAAACAATTGAAAGTGGTGTATACAACAGACTAAGAAGAGAAAAAGTAGTCTAAGAGAGTAGAGCTGAGAAGCAGATTATAAACTTCCTAAGGGAATAATTGTTCATTTATTTTATTCATCTCTGAAGTTCTGAAATATATGTATGCCTCACATAGATTAGAGATGAAGTATTAGCTGAATTAATTAAAGAATGGGTAGCTAAAACTAACCTCAGTAAGTTTTCTAGAGAAAATCTCAAGTTGTATTTAGTAACAATACCTAGCATTGATATAACACTATAGTTTGAAAACCTCCCACATACAGCCTTTTAGAGAAGAATGTCATAGAAAATAGAGGGAGGTTTGGGGTAAGTTCTGAAATAGAGAGTTGTACGCATTTAACATAGAGGATAATGGTAGTTGGTATATGATCACGAGGGATGAAGGGTCAAATGAAGGTCTAAAAGACAAGCACGGACAATAGTTTTGGAAAACTGTGAGGCTGCCTATAAGGCTTTTAAAAAAGGAACTTTTCCAAAGGTTGGTTAATGAATAAAAAAGTATAGCTAGATAGGAAAAATAAGTTCCAGTGTTCTACAGCACTATAGGGCGACTATAATTAACAATTTATTGCATATTTTCAAATAGCTATACGAGTGGATTTTGAAGGTACCCAACACGAAGAAAGGAAACATGTTTGAGGTGATGAATATGCTAATTACCCTGACTTATCATTACACATTGTATATCTGTATCAAAATATCACAGTGTACCCCATAAATATGTATAATTATTATGAGTCAATTAAAGATAATATAAGCAAAAATAAAAAGCCTTTTTTCTTCTAAAGCTATGGCATTTGATCGATTGGTTAGTTAATTTCATATTTATCTCTCCCCACTAACTGGGTTACTTTGAGCAAAAGGGAGCTTTGGTTTTATAATCCTGGGAGGTAACACAGTATAGTAGAAAATATCTAGGCCTAAGAGTCAGACACAGGTTTGTTGAGCCTGGTTGCTTTTCTTTCACATTTCTACATCTGAAGTCCGAATCATGAAAGTAAATGGATTAAGTAACTTAACATCTACAAAGGCAAGCAGGAAATAGAATAGATATGGTTCCCCTCACCAGTGAAGAGCAGTATGCTATCAATCACATGAAAATTACAAAGACTTTGCATAGATTTGGTGACCACATGCCATGTAGGTTGCATTAAAAGGTTCCAATCCACTGAGTCAGCTGTGAAAAAGCCAGGTAAACACTTTAGATACAAAGGTTGGAGCACATATCTTTGCAATAAAAGCAAGAAGAGCTTCCATTATGGCTAATTTATGGTTGGGGACTTTGAAAAAGATAAATGTTATTTTAGGATAGACTTAAAAGTGTGGAATCATAAGGATTAAGGGGCATTTGGTCAAAAACAAAATGAAGGTGCTGAGCACTATGTATTATTATTGGTTTTCTTTGCAGCTCAAGCTATTATGTGAGATTCAAATAAAGAAACTATCTGACATAAAGGATATGTGTAAGTCACGAATTTTCATATTTTTTGCTGGTTTTTGGTGTTTTGAATCTTTTAAAAAGGATTATATCCATAATTTAGATAATTTTAGAAATAAATAAGCCTAATAGGCATTTTGTCCTCCCTAGCAACTTGTTGTTTGGCATTGAAAACAACCAAGTGTTCCTTTTCTCCTGCAACGGTCTACACAGGAAGCACATGCATCATTAATAGCCCTCCTGCTCACTAAGACACATCACGAAAGCTGTGCTGAAAAGTTAACTGTATAGGAAAGAACTGCTTAACTGAGAGTCAGGAAGAATGATAATGGGACTTAGCTGAAATTTGGCTTCGGCTCAAAACTACAAAACACTACAACAGAAGAGAGGATGAAGGTCTTGGAAAAGTATGGTCTGAAAGGCAATTTCACAGACAAAAGGCCTATTTGGGTGGAGCAGTGGTTTTGTAAATAGGTGAGTCTAGGTTTGAATCTATTATTTTCTAGATTTTCACTGAGCTTCAACAGCACTTCTGTAAAATGTGCTTAATACTACCTACTTTGTAAGGCGTTGTGAGACGTGAACAAGATTAAGTGTGTAAAGATTGTAACACAGTGCCTGACATATACTAGGTTTTCCCTTTTTCTCTTCCCACTTCTTTTTCTGGCTATTTCAATTCCTTGAACATCAACGCTGTCAGTCTGCTTAGCTAATCCATAGCTCTCTTCTCTCTTTAGTACTTTTGTTTTTTTGGTGGGTGAAACTAATGTACAAAGTCTCTAAGTTCTAAATATTTTTTAAATGCTTCACTCCATATTATATTCATCCCATATATGCCATCCAATTCAAGAATGTGTTCAAAACAGCAACATATTCTCTTCTATTCTTTACATACATTTTACTAATAATGAACTTTATGAGAAAAGATGCAGCGGTTCCTAGCTGATCCAACTTTTTTCTTGCTCTCACCTCTCCTTGTTTAGTCTTTTAGGTTTAGAATGTACCATCAACATCTTTGCCATGGCTAATTTTAGAGGTCTTCCTTCATCAGTTTTAAAACAGCCACACTTTCCATCCAACACCCCATTTTAATTCTTTGTTTTAGCACTTGTTTTAGCACTTGATATTTTCTTGTGTGTATGTGTTTGTGTGTTTGTTCACTTATTGTTATCTCTCCCCACTAGAATACAAGCCTTCATGTGAGCAGGGATCTTATCTGTTTTGTTCTCTTTGGTACCGTCAAGGTCTAGAATAGTTATCTGGTATACAGTATGTGCACAACTGATAATTATTGAATGAATGCATTGGGAGCCATTATTAAGAGCAACTTTTTGTAAGCCCTGTGCTTTGTCTCTGTAAGAATATGGAAGTTGGGTAGGGGTGGGGCATGGAGAATGGATGGGTGATTAAAAAGAGCATGAATCTAAAAATGATAAGGAATGATAATTAACTAAAAATTTAAAATACCATGTTCAGAATATTAGTCATTACTCTATCACTAATTAAACTTTTCTGTACCTCATTCCCATTTTTTTCCATTGAGGCTACAGTAGAACCAAAACGTGCCTATAACCCAAACAATACCAATAAATGCCTCTTTGCAAAAATATATCATTTCTGGGAAAGGACAAATCCAAGTGGTTACTTTCAATGTTCTAAATAGTTCTCTTTCTTGAAGACACAGGGCACAATTCACCTGCCAGAGTTATCCAATGATTACAATGCCAATTTGCAATAAAACATGAGGCTGAAGATAAAATCGCCAATATGTACAAGGAAAACCATCTCTACCAAGCATCTAGCTGTTAAAGCTGTGATCCTTTATCAGGTAGATCTAGCACGGTGGTGTGGTGAAGAAGCATGGGTTTTAGAGTTTAACAGACTCCCTAGATCAAACGCTTATTAGTTGTATGATTTTGGGTGAACTGTTTCACTTCTCTAAGCCACAGCTACTCATCTATATAATGAAAATATTATCTAATTAATTCATTCAATAAATATTTACTGAGCACTTACTAGAACGCTAGGAACTGGGAATAAAGTAGTGATTAAGACATTGTTGCTGTCCTTTGGAAGCTTACAGTTAAGTAGGAAATAAGGAAAAACAGTTCTCTTAGAACACCTAACCCACTTGTGGTATGCAGATGGTTCTGAGAATGAAATGTATGAAGTATATACATGTAACACCTATGACAGCACCAGGCACATGGTGTGTGTCCATGGTCATTCAAGTATTAAGTGGCAGTACTAGAACTTAAATCCAAGTTCAGTACTCCATACATAATGCAACTTCATCAAGACTCCACTGAGAGCCTGTAAACATGTAGATCCCAGGGCTTACCAAAAATGACATGTTGAAAATATCATAGCTGCCTGCAACTAATTCAAAATCTTCAAGTACTACTATGATATGATGTGAGATAAAAGAATGTGAAGTCAAACTGTAATAATAAAAGACAAGACTTATGCTTATGTCCATGAAGAATTAACTGCTATCAGAATTTGCTCTTTTGTTATAAACAACTAGAAAACAGAACAAAATATATGAAACAATGGTTTTCAATTATTGTACAACAAGCAGTATAGCACTATTAAACCAGAAAAGAGGAAAACCAATGATGTGATACCTATAATTGCTCTAGTTTACTGCCCAAAGCAGTTTCCAGCTTGCAGGCCAGGAAGAGGAAATCCAAATAAAGCCAAGTGGTCTCACTGCAGTGGAGAATAAAATATTGAAATTTGAAGAGGCTGAAGCAGCTAAAACTTGTGGTACCACAGTGTGGGACCTACAGAAGAAGAGAGTTCTATAGATTTGCAAGGAGTCCTCTCCAGTGTTTATCTGAACAATGACCTGTGAAAGTATGAGAAAAAACTCCCCAAGGCTGGGGAAATGATCACTGAAAAGCAGTAGGTCAAATAATTCCCGAAGAGTAGAAACTGGGAATAGTTTGTGGAGAAACCTCATAATACATGGAGCATTGGAATGTCCTCATAGGGCTCACATCTTAGTATTAGGGCTCAATTACTCAAAATAAAGGCTGCCATTTGATCTCAAATGAGTCAAATTGATCCAAAAGTTATTCAACTGTAAGACAGAACAGAATTCATAATCTTTAAAAAATATATCAAAATCCAGCATTGAACTAAAATTCAAAATGTAAAATTCACAACGTCTGGCATACAATCAAAAATAACGAGGCAGAGTAAAAATCAGAAAATATGACCCATAAGGAGAAAAATAAATCCATAGAAACTGATATAGAAATAACATTAGTAGACAAGAACCTTAATATAGCTGTTATAAATCTTATACATATGTTCAAGGTTAAAGGAAAATATGAACCTGATGAGGAGAAAAATGGAAGATATAAGAAAAGACCAAAATGGAACATCTAGAGGATAAAAATACAATGTCGCAAATGAAAAAAAAAATACAGGATTAATAGCAGATTAGGTATTATAGAAGAAAAAACCAGTGAACTTGAAGATATACCTATAGGAACTACACAAAATGAAGAACAGAGAGGAAAAGAGAAAAAATCCCAGAGCATCAGTGAGCTCTAGGAAAATAGCAGAAAGTATATAACACATGTGTAATTAGACTTCCAGAAGGAGTAGAAATAGAGGAAGAGAGGTAGATTGTGATTATTGGAAAGTAAACTGTGATAATATTATCTGAAGATAGTAAATGTAGATTGTAAATCCCTAGAGCACCACTAAAAAATGAAGAGGCATGGCTACAAATAGCAATATTGTAGATTTAAACCCAAACATACTGGTAGTTACATTAAATGGTTGAAACACTAATTAGAAGGCAGAGATATTGAGATTTGATATAAAAGTATGACCCAGCTATATGCTATGTGTTTGGAAAATATGTCCACGTCCAAATTCCCAGAACCTGTGAATATGTCAGGTTACATGGCAAAGAGGAATTAAGGTTGCTAATTAGTTGATCTTAAAATAGGGAAATTATCCTGGATTATCTACGTAGGCCCATTGTAAGCCCAAGAGTCCTTAAAAGTAAAAGAAAGAAGCAGAAGAAGTCAGAGTCAGAGGGAGATGTAGCTGTGGAAGAACTATCAAAAAGATGTGACACTGCTGGCTTTGAATATGGAGGAAGGAGACCAAGAGCCAAGGAACGTAGGTGGTCTCTAGAAGCTAGAAAGGCAAGGAAATGAATTAGTTTCTGGACTCCTTAGAAAGAATGCAGTCCTGCTAACACCTTGGTTTTGGCCCAGCAAGACCTATGTCATATTTTTGACCTACAAAACAGTAAGACAAGGCTGGGTGGGGTGGCTCAAGCCTGTAATCCCAGCACTTTGGGAGGCTAAGGTGGGAGTATTGCCTGAGCCCAGGAGTTTGAGATCAGCCTGGGCAACATAGTGAGACCCTGTCTCTACAAAAAATTTAAAAAATTAGCTGGGTTTGGTGGTGCGCGCTTATAGTCCTAGCTACTCTGGAGGCTGAGGCGGAAGATTACTCGAGCCCAGGAGTTTCAGGCTTTAGGGAGCTATGATCCCACAACTGCCCTCCTGGGCAACAGAGTGAGACCTGTCTCTAAAAAACAAAACAAAAACAAAAAAGTATAATAAATTGTGTTGTTTTAAGGACTCAAGTTTGTATTAATTTGTTACAGCAGCAAAAGAAAATACAAGCTGTCTACAAGAAACCAGCTTTAAATACAAAGAAACTTTTTTGAAAGTGAAAGGTTGGAAAAAGAGGCCAACACAAACCAAAAGAAAGCTGGAGAAGTTAATTATATTAGACAAAGTAGATTTCAGAGGAAATATATTACCAGAAATAAAGAGGGTCATTTCAGCATGACAAAGAGGTTAATTAATCAAGGGACATAATAATCCTAAATATAAATAACAGAGCTTTAAGATACTTGATACAAAAACTGACAGAACTGAATGGAGACATAATACAAACCTATTATTACAGTTAGAGACTTCAGCACTTCTCTTTTGCTAATTCATAGACCATGTAGACAACAACCAACCAGTAAGATTACAGAAGATCTGAACATTATCAGCTAGACCAGACACAGAACACTCCTCTCAACAATGAAATACACATTTATTTCAAGTCCCCAAGGAGCATTCATCATATATTGGACCATAAAAAAAAGTCTCAATAAATTTAAGGTATAAAAACCATTGAGTATATTCTATGACACAATGGAATAAAACTGGAGTCAATCAAAGAAAAATATCAGAAATATCTCCAAATATTTGGAAATTAAGCAATGTGCTTCTAGGTAACAATCCACTGCTTAAAGAAATCAGCAGGGCAATTAGAAAATATTTTTAAACTGAATAAAATAAAAACAAAATACATCAAAATTTGTGAGGTATAGCTACAGGAGTGCTTAAATTAAAGCATGAAAGGTATATGTTAGAAAAAAAGGCCTAAAATAAATGATCTAAGCTTCTATCTTTAAAAAAGAAGAACTAGAAAAGAAAAAGCAAAGAAGGAAAAAATAATAAAGAACAACTTACGGAGAATAAAAATATAATGTGAAATAAAAAACAATAATAGAGGGAAAATCATTGAAAACTAAAAAACTGGTTCTTTGCAATAAAATCAATAAACCTATAGCCAGAATAATCAAGAAAAAAAGAGAGAAGACACAAATTGTCAATACCAAGAATGATGGAAGGGACATCACTACAGTTCCTACAGAAATAAAGTTGGATAGAAAGGGGATATTGTAAACAATTTTATGTCAATAATATTATATGAACTTTACATGAAAAGAACAAATTCTTTTAATGGCACAAACTATCAAATACCACTCAAGATAACTGGAATAGCTATATCTATAAAAAAAATATAACTTGTGGTTAAAAATCTTCCACATAAAGAAAACTCTAGGCCGGATGGTTTCACTGGGGAATTCTATCAAACATTTAAGGAAGAACTAACAACAACTCCACATAAGTTTTTTGAGAAAACAAGAAAGGATGAAACATCCTCAGGCACTAGACTGAGACTAAAACAAGACAAAGCTACAAGAAAAGAGAATTATATAAGAACTAAAGAACATATCAATATCTGTTATAAACACAGAAGCAAAAATCTGTATCAAAATTTTGACATACCAAATCCAATGATATATAAGAGTAATGCATAATAACCAAGTGTGGAATGCAAGTTTGGTTTAATATTTGAATATTATTCAATGTGATGATTAACATCAACATAATCCATTAATAGACCAAAAAAGAAAAACCATATATGATCATATCAATGGATGCAGAAAAAGCATTTGATAAAATTTAACATCCATTCATGATAATACTCTCAGAAAACTATAAATAGAAAGAAATTTCCTCAACAGGATAAAAAGCATCTATGAAAAACATAACATTATACTGAATGGTGTGAGACCGAATACTTTCCCCCTAACCTTGGAGATAAGGAAAAAATGTTTACTATCACTTTGATTCAACATTATATTGTAGGTTCTAGCCAGTGTGATAAGGCAAGAAAAATAGCCATCTGGATGGAAAAGGAAGCAGTCAAACTGCCTTTATTTGGAGATATATCTACATAGAAAATCTTCAGAAATCTACAAAAAGCTGCCAGAATAAATGAGTTTAGCAAGGTTGCAGGATACAAAGTCAATATATAAAAAAAATCAATTGCAATTCTATATGGTAGCAAAGAAAAATAGGAAACTGAAGTTTAATACCACTTACAATAGCATAAGAAACAAAATATTTACTTACAAATATAACAAATATATATAAGACTCATAAATTCAAAACTATAAAAATGCTGCTTAGAAATGGTAATATCTACATAAATGGAGACAGATTCCATTTTCAGGAATTGAAATATTGTTAACATGTCAATTATCCCCAAATTGAGCTATAGATTCAATGCAATCCTAATAAAAATTCCCATAGTTTTTTTTAACAAGAGAAACTGACAAGTTTATTCTAAGATTTTCATAAAAAGACAATGGACCCAGAACAGCCAAAACAATTTTAAAAGAAAACAACAAAATTAGAAGGCTATACTACCTGATTTTAAGACTTATTATAAAATTTGGACAGTATAGTATTGGCACAAGGTAATGCAATAAGTAAAGGATATTCTTCAATGAAAGGTACTGTAACAATTGAATATCCATGTTACAAAAAGAATCCCAGCTTTCTCCTCATACCATATACAAAATTAGACTGAAATGAATCATAGACCTAAACATAAGGGCTAAAACTACTAGAAAACATAGGAGAAATTGTTATGGCCATGGATTAAGCAAGGATTTCTTAGAAGAGGACTCAAAAAATATAAACCATAAAAAAACAATAAATTGAACTTCCTCAAAATTAAAAACTTTTGCTCTTCAGAATATACTGTTAGGAAAATACAAATACAAGTCACAGCCTGGAAAAATATTTGTAAAACATGTATGTGATAAAGGATTAATATCCAGAATATATAACAACTCATAACTCAGTGACAAAATAAAAAACTCAAGTTTAAAAAAAACGAGTAAAAGAGTTGAACACTTTACCAAGAAGATACATGAATGGCAAATAAGCATGAAAATATGCTCAAATCATTATTCATTAGTGAAATGCAAATTAAAACCACAATGAGATTCTATTTCACACCCACTAGGATGACTAAGGTTAAAAGGACTGATAATAGCAGGTGTTGGTGAGTATATAGGGCAACTGAAACCCTCATACATTGTTGGTGGGAGCAAAATGATATAGTCACTTTGTAAAACTGTTTGTCAGTTTCTTATAACATTAAAAATACACTGAAAATATAACCCAGAAATCCCACTCCTAGGTATTCACCCAAGAGAAATAAAAAAGATTTATCAATCTAAAGACTTGTATATGAATGTTCATAATGGCTGTATTCAAAATAGCCAAATAATGGAAAAAACCCAAGTGTCCATCAGCTGCTGAATGAGTAAACAAACTGTAGTAATCCATGCAATGGAGTAATACTCAGCCATAGAAAGGAATAAACTAAATGATTCTTTTTTTTTTTTTTGACTAATTTAGCATTTATTGTTTTGTTTGTTTTGTTTACTTTGGTCCAGAGGGTAGAAAAATAATTGCAAATCTGTACAATGTGCTACCAACTAAATGATTCTTAAAACAACATGGATGAATCTCAAAGTCATTATGGCTAAATGAAATAAGTCAGACAAGTAATTCCATATTACATGATTTCACTTATATATAATTTTGGATAAGGCAAACTACAGTGAGAGAAAGCAGAAAGTGGTTCCCTTGGCTAAAAGAGGGAATAAGAGAGCCTTTTGTGGTGATGTAAATATTCTGTATATTGGTTGTGGTGGTTCATGATTGTGTACATGTATACATTTGTCAGGACTCATTGAACTGGTCACTTAACATCAGTAAATTTTATTATATATAAATTATATCTCAATAAAGCCAATTAAAAATAACTGTGTATCAAAATATGAAAAAATATACTTTTCCACTTATAAGTAACAGTTAAAAAATACTCTTTCAGTTTGGGTTCATATCTTTTCCCCCTTTGTAGGATGACGGTCTCAATAAGCACATACATTAAGAGATCATAAATCGAGTTTTTCCTCTGGAAACAATGTCCTTCATTATCCTTACCAAGAGTAGTGAGTCCCTCTGAGATAGATGTGAGAACATATAGGAGTACAGGAGGCTCTAAGTTGGTGATGAAACTCATGTGGTCCTGGGTGAGACATTCCAGGAGTGGATAATAAGACTGGCTCAGTTTCCGGTATTGCTACAACACAGAGATATACTAAATGTCAACCCACAGGGAAGAAAAAGACATGTTATAGTCCAGTGGAAATTGCCATTTATAATACTGGAAATTGTAAATTTACTTAAACACAAGGTCAATAAATACATAGAACAAACGACATAATGAGTCCCAATCCAGCATTTAAAGGGGTTCTAATAGGAATCTCTTGATCTCTAGAAATCCTAACTTGAAGCTATAGCATAGTACATTATTTCAATTTTACTTTATATGGCTAGCACTTAAATGCAAGTAAAATCCCTACAGTATGACATTTAGAAGACTGTGTGAATTATTTTTCTGGACTGGAATATTGTAATACTGAACAGTGCTTAACGGTGGCTAAGCCACCTTTTTTTTGGTTTGTTTTTTAAACACAAAGAAATTTGCTATTATAATAGGATTTGACATCATAGTATTCATACCATGCCATTGTATTTATACAATGCCAACCTAGCTAACTAAATCATAATTTGGTAAAGGGCTTAGCATATACTATAGGCAAAAGATAAGTGCATGAGAAAGATACCTGGAAAATCTCAAATTCAATCCAACCAATATCAAGGACAACACTCATAAGATAAACCAGTGGAGTATTGCTAAAAGTGAGGTTATGACCACCTCCATGAGAATCACTTGGGGTGCTTGTTAAAAGTACAGTTTCCTGATACCCACTTCAGATTCACTCAGTGAGAAGCTCTAGAGTGAAGCTCTGAAATACACACTTTTAGTATATATGCTAATAGAGTCCTATGCACCCTTAAGTTTGAGAATTACTGAACTGGAGGTTTGCTTGACTATTACGAAAAAGGTGAGAGAACAATTCTTGAAACCATACCAGTTTTTTAGGTAGACTTTAACTGTACTGAGGAGTCTCCTCAATGAGGTGATTGTAACATGTGGCTGATTTTACCCAATTTTCTATTTATACTTTCTATCAAACAGGCATAGCCTTCAATGAGCATTCTATTCTACTATAAAGAGGCTTCACAACTTTGGCTTGAGATGTGGCCCAATTAAGATTAGTTTAGAAAGGTAGAAGAGGGTGCACTAGTCCATCAGAATGTCAAGGAGCATTTCTCACACAGGCTAACAAAAGCTTACTTGTTAATCTTACTTGTAATCTTGGGTGGCAGCAGGTGGGAAAGGCTGAACTAAGCCTGACCATGAATCTGGGTATGTTACCCAATTAATTACTGCAACCATGTTGGGCACATATTGGCTTGTGTGCAATCAGGCAGAGATGTTTTAAAAAAAGTCTGATAATGACACAGGTCAGTGGAGGAGCCTGGAAATTTGAATTTCCAAACAAGCAACTCAGGTGTTTCTGATGAGCATCAAAGTCTGAAGATTACCGACATAAATCATAGAAACTAGATGGTAGAGCAGAAAAGGGACCTAGAGATCACTTAGTTTAATCCAGTCATTTTAAAAGTGAGGAAATTAATGCCTGGAGAAATACAGGTGATTAGTGAAAGACATAGCTGAGATTATATGCCAGGTTGCTCAACCTGCAGTTCAGCAGTCTGTCCACCACACCAGAATTTTAATGGATAGGAAGGCCAAACAGCAGGGGAAGCAGAAAAGAGTAGAATAAAAGGAAGCGGAAAATCCTGCAGCCAATGCTATATTTCCTGCTCCAGGAAACACAGACTGTTTTTTAATTATGAGTATAGTTGTAAGCAATTAGTTGAAATTGCTAATTATATTTTCTCTATATGTAAAATCTGGAGCACTCTGGATGACCAATTTGTCAGGAGGTGGTAGCTGCACATTTCTAAACTGCACATTTAATTATATAAATACTGACAGTATAGTTGTCCAAATTCTGTAAGTTAGAACAAGTAGGCTGCCTTAAAACAAAATGTTCTGGTGCTATTCTAACTCCCTGGGCTTTATTATAGTAATTCCAGGCCTGTGGTGGTGTTACTTCACATTTCACACAAAGACTCCCATGATGCATGATTGCTTACTAGCAAGTCACTGTGGGACACTGACAGCAGCATTTTGACAAAGGCCTGGAGTACATTGTCAAAATGGTTGTCCCCATACAACTTGAAGACGCCAAAGCTGACATAATTTCCACACAAGGCAGATTTGAGAGCTGAATAGCAGATGGAGATGCCCTTGAGTTTCATTGGATAAATCTGATCTTTTGAGAGGCTCCCGAGGGACAGGATCTGATTACCTGTTTTAGGGTAAAAGCAGAAAGAGAAAGTGACATAAGTAGATGTCATTTAAAACAGTTATGGGGCACACTAACATTTTCACTTTACTGTTAATATATTCATTTCCCCCAGCATTGTTCCAAGAATGGCACCATCGATTGTAATGAAAACTATAAATATATAAAGCAGTTTACCTGGAAGTACAAATGACCCAAGGAAAAAATCAATCAAGGACACTGGAAAAGCTCTATATTTTTATCTGCATGGTGATTACATGGGATATGTAAAAATTTATTGAGTTGCCCTCTTAAGATTAGTTCACTTTATTTTATGTATTATTCTTTCAATTAAAAGTTTTTAAAGAGCAAGTTAAAACTAAGCCAAGAGAAAAAGATAACCTAACTAAGATGTAAATTACTCTAAATTCGGGATGAATTTTTAACCTTTTCATATGAACTTCATCTTGAGTTACTTCACATTTAGGAGCCTCATATACGTTTGGTGTAAGAATTAAGTGAAATAAGACACATAAAATTCTTGGTACAGTACACAATACTACTTCCTTGGATCCTTCTTTAGAAGATCCGAAGAGATGATTGTTTTAAAACTGTACTTAAATTCTGTGGTGACCATCCAAAGAAAAAGAAATATTTGTATAATCACCTTAAAATTTTCTGTAGTAGTTAGTATTTACAATCAACACTTTGTTTCTGAAATGTGTGCTAGTAAGGCATGTTACTAGGAAATACCTGAAAATGTTTTCAAAAATATAAAGTAATGCATGTTTCTTAGCTCTTCTTTTTCCCGTTCAAGTGAGTACTGCTTCTAAATTGAAACTAAATTTAATTTGAAAAATTTAAAGGTATATTGTAGTGTTTTATACTGTGTCAACTTGGCTAAACAATAATGAAGTTTCCTAGAACCCTGTACAGTTGTGAGGCAGAACTGGCCAAAAGAGAAATTAGTGTGCGATTTAGAAGGTGGAAGTGAAGTAGCTGCCGTGACTTTCCGAAGGTGGTTGTAGTTAGAGGCGGTGAGAAGAAGAAGATGTAGAAATGCTGCTGGGTTCTGGTTTGTCCTTATTCTTTCCTGCTCTAGAACTACCAGCCCTGCTGACCAGTGACCCCAAGCCCACCACCAAATACTTGGCAGCAAACCAAAAGCAGCAGCAGTCATGAATGAGCAACAGACTTCCACTGACTTCTATACCACTACATCTCCTATGTTTTCATGGTCTCTCTCCAGTAGCTGACTGTGTCTAGTTTCTAGAGTTCCCTTCAAACTCCAACTTGTCCCTTAATGCCATTATTTCAAGAGGGCTGATCAGTGATTTTTTTTCCTGAACCGTCAATTCTCCCCTTTGGACCTATTTCCCCACCTTTGCCCAAAATTGTATGAAGTCTAATTTCTGAAATACATTCTCCATTCTGGCCGGGCGTGATGGCTTATTTCTGTAATCCCAGAGCTCAGTTTGAGACCAGCCTGGGCAACACAGCACGACCTTGTCTCTACAAAGAATAAAAACAATTAGCTGAGTATGGTGGCACGCACCTGTATTCCTGGTTACTTCAGAGGCTGAGGCAAGAGGACTGCTTCGGCCTGGGAGTTCAAGGTTGCAGTGAGTTACGATAACACCACTGTGCTCTAGCTTGGGAGACAGAGCTCTGTCCTCCTTCCCCCGCCCCAAAATCTCCATTCTATAAGTATTTTAAGAATTTTTTTTTCTTTTTTCTTCAGGAATGAGATCTGTTGCCAGGGCTAGAGTGCAGTGGTATCATCATAGCTCACTGCAACTTTGAACTCCCGGGCTCAAACCATCGTCCTACCTCACCCTCCCCAGTACCTAGTTGCTGGGACAACAGGTGCATGCTGCCATGCCTGGCTGATTTTTAATTTTTTTTGTAGAGAAGAGGTCTCCCTATGTTGCCCAGGCTGGTCTCAAACTCCTGGGCTCAGGTGATCCTCCCACCTCAGCCTCCCAAAGTGCTGGGAGCCACCGCTCCCACCCTTCATTGTTCTTTTTCCCTGTGTGAAGCCTGACTGATATGTATGTTATGGTAACCTCATATGTACTAAGGGGTTAAAAAAGACAGATACTACTAGCAGAACATGAAATATAGGACCAGCTCAGGGTGAAAGTTTCCTTTTTTTGACCTGTTCCATGTATATGGGATATTTACATATACATATTTTCCTCTATGCAGCCTTAGAAGCCCATGTGGCTTTGCTTATAATCTGTACACCTGAATGACAAAACCATTCTCTGGAAGGCTGACGCCTATCCTGGAATTTACTCAATACCAAATTCTGTACCCTCTTTCATAATCTCATCCCAACTTACCTCAGAGAGATAAAATAGTTCCATAAAAATTCAATTCAATATGACAGCATTTATTTAACAGCTACTATGTGTGAGGTGCTGGGATCAACAAACGAATAAAATAAAATCTCTACTCTGAGGCACTTCAGTCTGGTTGGGGAAATCTATCTGTCAATAAATAATTCCATACAATGTGACAAATGCTAACAGAGAGGTATGTCAAGATGTTATGGGAATAGAAGAAATTAACTCTGCTTGGGCAGAAGGGCAGAGGGGAAAGGCTTCACAGAACAGGTTATGTTTAAGGATCAATTGCAGTTTCCCATACAGACTTGGAGGGAGATAACATAATATTAATATTAATTAATATTAATATTAATAATGTATTAATATTATGACCTTGCAAGAGTAGAATAATTACTGCTTTTGAAATAGCAAATTGTATCTCATTTTGTTTGTTCAAGTGCCTCAGCATTCCATGGTCACTATAAAAATCTATGGAACAGAAGGCTTCAAGTCATCATTTATTCACTCCTATATGGCTTTATTCAATATGTATTATTCAACAATACTTACTCAAATTGGAGGCCCAGACCTCAAAAAGCTTAAAATACAGGACTTAGACTCACATTAGTATGAACAGAAGTGACAGGACTAAGGTTTGCTTTTGATGTTCCTCTATGTATGATAACCTTCCGTGTCTTCCCGGCTTCATCCCACACCTAGAAAGTCCCAACTTGTTCCTTCTCAGCATGTCTTTCCTAAGAGGCAGATCTATACAGCATTGATAGACAGCTAAGAAATGATGTCATCGTCAGCTTGGCATCCACTGAAGCCAGTAACAGCTGCCACTTTGGTACTATTGCAGCAGCATAAAAGAAAAGGATACTTTCCTTAATGAAATAAAACAGACTTTCAAAGGCTAGAACCAAAAGGAAAATCTCTAATTGTTTCCCACTGACAACATCTGCCATAACTGGGGAAGGGGAAAAGACGTACTGTTACATCCTTAACACTAGACCTGAGTAAGATGGATGCTGAGGCTATGCTGGGGTTCAGGAGGAAAGAATGCAGTAAACTGAATGATTAACCAGGCCAAAGGCAATAATGGGGGAATGGAGGTACGAGTACCGTGTAACTGCCATTCTTACTCTGCTACATGTGGTAGTAGTAGCATAAGAAATCTCACTAAATAACAAGGGAAAACAACTGGGAAATAAGCACGGAGGACTCCTGATCTAGATAGCTCGGCTTATTAGAAATATTTTTCTCATTATTAGCTTATATGAACTGCTTAGAGCTTCCTCCTCCTTTACCTCTACTTTACGGAGAGGACTTTTTTGTTCTTAATTAGCTTTTAACACTCAGAAGTATCTTTCTAGACAACTGTCAAGATCTAGGTTTAGAGAGGGATCTATCTATCTATTAAATATCTATCTACCTACCTAAAGATGCAAAATCTCCTCTTCTGTTCATCTGAGATCAACTTTCAGGTCTATTAAATTTTTTTTTGTCCTCCTGAGACCCTTCCTTTTCCCGGAGTAACTGACTCCAGAGTGTCCTCCTCTTCTGAGGAGACTCCCTATACCAAGGAGGAACGGCAGCCTTCCTTCGCAGGCCTCAGCTGGAGAACTACATACCAAAGTAATATTCTAAGAAATGACAAGCATATAGTGCATAAGGTAGTGATTAACAGTGTGGGATTTTGAGTCATACTAATGTGGTTTGAATCCTAGATCTTTCCTTACTACCTGGGTATCTGAGCAGATTATTAACCTCTGTAAGTCACAGTTTTCTCATCTTTAAAATGAGGATAATAATACCTATAGCTCACAAGGCTCTTATGTAGGAGATGGCATATGTAAAGTGCTTACCATAGTATAATAACTGGCACAGTGCTCAATAAATGTAAACTATGACAATACACAATACTGGGGGCTCATTTTTTTCCTCTAGTCTAACAGCCCATAAGTTTACATTTGGAGGAGCTATAATCTGTAAAAGAGGAGGTGAAGCTGGGTGTGTGTGGTATAAAATAATGTCACATCCCTCTAATCACTTTCATTTACAGAATTCAAAGTAAGGTCAGTATTGTATCTTTTGACTGCTCCTCTCTGTTCCTTCAATAGAGAATTAGCTGAAGGGGGTTGCAGTTTTGCTGTTTGCCCCACATCCCACCAGTTCCATATACCTCAAAGGAATACTTAGAAAAGCGGTGTAAGAGATAAGCCATATCATAGTAGTATCTTACACCAGGAGGAATTAACAGTATGAACAAGGTTATTTCTTGGCTTATAAAGCAATCCATTACATTGATTTACCTTTTCCTTTTCCCTTTTAATCTCTAAAAATTTAAAGTGAATTTGATATTTAGCTGACAGCTATATAGGTTGAATGTCTTTATTCATCATCAGAACAGTTATGGGACAAGAACTGCAATCTTGCTAACATTCCTTTACTTCAGGTCACTCAACCCACTCTTGTCTCTCTGCAAACTAGCCAAAGCCTGTGGACAAATGATTTGGGACAGAACTGAAGCTGTGAAGACTGGAGGGAATATATTTCCCTTTCAGACAGAAAAAGATTAAAACAATGCAGTGTTGATAAGGATGTGGGAAATTAAACAAATGGTTGAGAATACAAAATTAGTAGAACCATTCTAGAAGGCAATTTGGTAGTATTTCTTAAAAATATAAAAAATGTTGAAGTCCATGTCTGGAAATTCATTCCAATACTAAACTTTCACTACCATTTCTACTTTTCTACTAGCATCTGTACTCACATAAGCTGTCTTCTGTAAAAGCTACCCTGCAACATGTCCAACTAGCTCCCATCACCTCTTACATGTTTAAGGACAAAGCACCAACAATTTTCCCTCTTCTCTCCTGTGCAATTTTTTTTTGCTATCAGGTCATTCGCATTGGACTATATGTCAATGCTATTACCCCTTCCATTCAAAAACACACATGCACATACACACTAAACCTTCTCTTGGCCTTATTTCCTCTGCTAGATATTGTTCAGTTTTGTAGCAGAATTCAATTCACTCTCTTCATTTCTTCTCCTCTCATTCTCTTTTATGTCCGCTCCACTGAAAGTGCTCTTTTCAGGGTTACTAATGACCTTCTTGGTGTTAATGTAATGATTGACTCTCAGTCTTCACCTTATTTGATTCATTGGCAGCTTTTGACATATGGGAGGGACCACTTCATCTTCTAAGACATATTCTCCTGATTTTTTCTTACTTCAGTGTTTGCTGCTTCTCACTTTCCTTTGATGGTTCCTCCTCTTCTCCCTTACCTCCTAATGTTGGAGTATTCCAGAACTCAAACCTAAGTCTTTTTCTAAGTTTATACTCATGCCCTACCCCTTGTGATCTTAACTAGTTTTGCAGTTTTAAATAGCTTCTAAGAGTCAATAGTTCCTATATTTATTTCTCTAGCCTTCACCTACTTTCCTAAATCCAGGTTCATATATCCAAATTCATATTCAATATTTCCATTTGGATGTCTAATCAACATCTCAGCTCAACATGACCAAAATGGAACTTCTGATCCCTCCACACCCATCTCGGCCTTCCCCATCTCAGTTGATAGCAACTCCTTCTTTCTAGTTGCTTACGCTAAAATCTCTTGACTACATTCTTCCTCTCATACCATTCATCCAGTCCATTAAGAAATTTAATTTGCTTTACCTTCAAAATATATCTAGAATCTGCCCACATCTTACCCCTCTCACTACTGTTCCCTTGGTCAAAATCAATATCGAACTTTGCCTGGATTACAGTAATATTGTCTTATCTGATTTACCTGCTCATACCTTTAATTCCCTATAATCTATCCTTAATAGAGCAGCCAGGGTGACTTTTTAAAAACTTATGTCAGACCATGTCATCTTGGGCTCAAAATGTTCTAAAGGCCCTCTATTTTACTTGGAGTTAAAGTCAAATACCTGATGCCTTATATGACACTGCTCTTGCTGTTACTTTCCCGTTTGTTCACTGTGCTCCTGCTACTGACTTCCTTGTTGTTCTTCAGACATGTCCTCCCTTAGGACCCTACAACTTGTTGTTTTCTTAGCCTAGAATGGTCTTTTCCAAGATATCCACATGACTAACTCCTTCATTTACTAGAAGTTTTTGTTCAGATGTCACCTTTTCAATGAGGCAGGCCTACCTTGACCACTTTAATAGTGCGACACGTTCTTAATCCCTGGTACTTTTTTTTTTTTAAATAGTTTTAGAATCACAACAAAACTGAGAGAGAGGTACAGAGATTTACACAAACCCTCTGCCCCTACATGTGCTCAGCCTCCCTCATCAACATCCTTTACTAGAGTGGTACATTTGTTACAACTGACGAACCCACACTGACACATCGTTATCACCCAAAGTTCATAGTTTACATCAGAGTTCACTCTTTGTGTTGTACATTCAACGGGTTTAGATAAATGCATAATGAACATGTATCCACCATTACCGTATCACAGGGTTTCACTGCCCTAAAAATCCTCTGTTCTTTGCCCAGTCATCCTTTCCTTCCCCCAACCACTGGTAGCCACTGATCTTTCTACTGTCTGCATATTTTCTCTTTTCAGAATGTCACATGTTTGGAAATGTTCAGTATTTAGCCTTTTCAGGTTGGCTTCTTTCATTAGTAAGAGGCATTTAAGGTTCTTGCATATCTTTTCATAGCTTGATAGCTTATTTCTTTCTAGTGTGGAATAACATTCCGTTGTACCATAGTTTAACCACACACCTATTGAAGAACATCGGTTTAGGCAATTGAGAAAAAAACTGCTATAAACATCCACGTGCATGTTTTGGTTTGAACATGAGTTTTCAACTCCTTTGGGTAAATACTAAGGAGCACAACTGCTGGAGTGTACAGTAAGAGTATGTTTAGTTTTGTAAGAAATTGCTCAACTGTCTCTTCAAGTGTCTGTACCTTTTGCATTCCCACCATCAATGAATGAGAGTTCTTGTTGCTCTACTCTTTGGCACTTAGATACCTCTTATCTTAGCCTACTTTCTTTTTTTTTCATAGCACTTCTAACTACTGGATAATTTCTTTTCCAGTTTGCTCACTGATGTATCCAAAGAGCCTGGAATAGTACCTGCTGTTCTCAGTACACATTTCCTGAATGAGTAAAACTCACAAAGCTGAATGTACAAAATTATTGACTGAAGCTCTGTATGATGATGAAAAAGTAGCAGTTCTTCAAAAAAAATAAACAAGAAAAAATCAAACAACCCCATCAACAAATGGGCAAAGGAACAGAAATTTTTCAAAAGAAGACAGAATAATGGCCAGTAAACATATAAAAAATGCTCAACATCTCTAGTCATTAGAGAAATGCACATCAAAACCACAATGAGATATCACCTAAGCCCAATGAGATTGGGATCTATGAAAAAATCTCAAAACAATAAATGCTGGCGAGGATGTGGAGAGACAGAAAAACTCTTACACTGCTGGTGGGACTGCAAATTAGTGCAACCTCTGTGGAAAAGAATTTGGAGATGCCTCAA
>CAUYSK010017517.1:0-41344 GCA_963575035.1 Avahi laniger
GGACAACTAAAAATATATAGAAAAAACTAGCCGGGCATGGTGGCGCATGCCTGTAGTCCCAGCTACTCGGGAGGCTGAGGCAGGAGGATCGCTTGAGCCCAGGAGTGTGAGGTTGCTGTGAGCTAGGCTGACGCCACGGCACTATAGCCCAGGCAACACAGTGAGACTCTGTCTCAAAAAAAAAACTTTGTGTATTTTCTCATTATTACTTGTTTGGTTACTTTTATACCCCTTAGTCTAAATGGACACTTAGGTAAATCTGTTTTTTAAATTGTGTACTTAAACCAACAATTCAATAATTTTGCCTTTTTTGGGGTGGTACCTACTAGATATTTAGCACTGTGCTACATTTTAATATTCTTTACCATTCTCTATAAACTTTTTAATACAGTAGAGCCTTTGCTACCTCTAAGGTTGAGGATCTCAATTTATTAGCAGCTAATAAATACAGCAATTTATTGCTGTATACATATAATTCTGTTTGACTACAAACACATTTTTATAAGGTGAGCCTGGCGGCTTCATTATATAATATAAGTGATTCAGATGAACTTGATTCAGATTCAGAAAATTGTTTACTATTGAGGTAAGTGCTTGAGAAATTGCTTATTTAAAATGTAGTTCATTTTAAAAAGATACTATTTGAGATTCTAAAATATGCTAAGAAGGTTGTGTATGTTTCTTTGATCTTATTACCATTCAGAGGCAAACTTACATAAAAATGATTTGTCATTAACTTTCTGCTTTCTGACATAGAGATTGTTTTTAGCCAAATCCTTGCTATTTGGTCAATCGAGAAATACTTTCAGTAGAAGCCTATTGATATAATTTTGGCAGTTTATGGAGTAACTGCTCAAGTAGTTGCTTTTCTGAGCCAGGCAGTGGTGAGAGACGGAGGTTCAAGCCCCAGGAAGGGCCACTGAGCCCAGCCATGCCATCCTGTGAGAGCCCACACTGCCCGGCAGTCAAGGAAAGGGTCAGGCCCTGCAATCATAGTCTTTGCTTCTTGCTGGCTTTGTTCTTGAGCAAGTGACTTTGCTGGGCCTCTGATTCTCTTAGGCTTGCTGTGAGCGTATAGTACAGGCCCCTGGTAGGAAACAGCTAATAGTAGATCCCTGAACCTTTGTTAAAGTAGTTGAAGATCTGCAGTGATTCCAAATAGTTTTTAGTGTATGTGTGACTGTGAGTACACATGTGTTTGTGGAAGGCTGCAATCTACCTATTATCTTCTTCATCGGAGTTTAGTAGTCCTTGTGTAGGCTGGGGGAGTTGCACAGAAAACAAACAAACAAACAAAAAAAAACATAAGTCCTCCCCTGAGGATTTCATTGTTGGAAACGGGGCTCAGAACAATCAAATCTTGGTTCAGACTTCTAGGTATTGTGGTACCAACAGCTGTGTCCTATTAAAGATCGACTTTTGGCAGTTTGGTAGCAGTTAAACGTCACTGGAATGTTTAGGCAATTGCTTTTTGTAATTTGACAGACATCTCTAAGTTTTTCCAAAGTAAATGTATAAAATATAGTCATTCTTTGACATGTAAATCATATTCAGGATTCCATGGGGGGAAATGAACTTTTAATTTCTGGAATTAATTTGGCAATTTAAGAATAGAGCTGTGATAGCTCTAATCCTTTCTGCATGTTTTTAAAAATTTATTTCCATAGAATGAAATTGTGGAATGTAAATTTAGCTTTTGAAAGGACAGTGATTAATGTATTGTTTACCTAGACAATTCTTCAGAATTGACTAATGGAATTTACTAAAAACACCTTTCACAAGTGCTCAAATAGGGTGGGGGTGATATTTTCAGGTTTTTGCAAAATAAATCCTAAACTCTTAGGTTTTTCAATCTCAAACGCACCAGCGTGGTGGCTCATGCCTATAACCTAGCAATTTGGGAGGCCGAGGCAGGAGGATAGCACTTGAGGCCAGGAATTTGAGACCAGCCTGAGCAATATAGCAAGACCCTGTCTCTACAAAAAATAGAAAAATTAACTGAGCATGGTGACTCATACCTGTAGACCCAGCTACTCAGGAGGCTAAGGCAGGAGGATCGCTTGAGCTCAGGAGTTTGAGGTTGCAGTGAGCTATGAAGACACCACTATATTCTTGTCCAGGCAGCAGAGTGAGACCCTGTTTCAAAAAAGAAACAAAAACAAAAAATAAAAAACAAAATCAATTCTAAGCAAAATAGAAGTATCAGCATTCCCTCGATGCTTTCCCCAAGTGGAGCCCACCAAAGGAGGATGTTAAAAGGAAACAAGGTCTTGTGTTTCCTTGCCAGAATTTTTAGAAAGGAGAGAGATATTAGGGAGGAAAATACTCGTGCAAATGTGAAATGTTTAAGATTTTTTTCCCCTGTAGTATTCCCTCTGCATTGTAACTGCTGATGAGTTATACTGATTGGAAGACGAGGAGGTTGAAATGTTTGCTGATCACTTAGAGAAAATTGGGATAGCTTTGCAGTATTACTTGTAGCCCTTTCCAGCTGAGTTATCAGTCATTTTTTGTGTACCCTCAGTAATCTGGCCATTCAAAAATGTGACAAGAGTTTTATAACATGTGTGGAGAACTGGGGACACAAGGAATAAAGATGTGGCAAGTGCAGATTATTTTAGAGTGAGAAACACTGCTTTAAATAATTATTTACAGCATTTGAGTCATCTGGTTACACAAGTATAATTAGAGGTCAATAATGAAGAGAAAAATATATATGTAAATATGTATTTATCTCTAGTATATAATGTGCCCTGAAGAACTTCCCATAAAACTGGTATAATTTAGTATATATTTAGATAATTTGGCATATGATTTAGAGACTGCACGACCTTCTTTTCTTGAGATTATGGAAACAAAAAACTTCTATTTGAGGGCTACTACAGTGAGGGATGTGTACTTAGTGCAATATTTTAGTGTTCAAAATACTGAATCAGATTTAACAATTTGCTAATACATTTGTAATTAACATTTTCCCTTTTAAAAAATTAAACCAGTTAGAGTCAACTTTTTATATAGTGTAGTATGTCTTGAGTATCAGACATTGGGATATTTTTACTTCATTGCTTTATTCCTTAGAGCGCAAAATTGTGACTGAGAGATGACCTAATTCATTAGTGACACATAGCACGTGAATAGGTAGTCTCAGAAGGGGAAATGTGTTCTGTATACAGAATGGAAAACTGCTTTGTGCCTATGTCATGAAAGACTTGTTTGGCATATACTTTTCTAAGGGGCCTAATAATTTCTTTGACCCCTCCAGAGATAGATTTTAAAACAGGTATTGATTCTTAGAAAGTGTCAGTAATTCTGATGTTGCCCATAATTGGTATAATGTTAGTTAGTGATTTGACATCATCTCTTTGTTCATAGCACGAATGAAGGGTAAATCAACTTTATGAATTGTAACTGCTAACTTTTAAACTCAGGTATCTAATTTTCATACATAATGGAATGCTGGCTTTTTGTTTCCTGGTATCAGTTTTTTTCTGCCAGGCCATTGGAAATGATCCCGGCAGCCACCGAATAAGCGTACTGTATATTGGACATTTGAATTGTGCTCAGACACTTGTGATAGAAGTCATGATGCACAATTTTCACTTTTCCTTTCCTGGAAATATTTCAACTCCTGGCAGTTTTTGATAAACTATTTAAAATTGGTTATCAGAAGAAAGTTGAATTGACTTTGGAATATTGTGAGACTCTCAGAAATGTGAATAAATACTTTTTATACAATTTTTTTTTAATTTTTGAGGGAAATCAGACTCATTCACTATTAAATCTTTAATACTTAGCTTAGGAACTCTACATTTTTGTTGAAATGAACAAATACTTTTTTTTGGCTTAATAAATTGAAGTTTTCCCTATTTGGATACTGTCTGAAGGCATTACTGGTTTTAGCATCTTTACCTAGGAAATTACATACAAACACAATGTTTATAAACTATTATAATTAAAATTATCACAATTGCTTTAAATGTTTTCCTGATGTGATATAGAAGGGGTTGGCCACTATAGGACATGATAATTGAATAAAGATTAAAGGTCTCCATAGATTATCCTTAATTTTATTTCAAAAAGATGAACAGGCTGCTATCCTTATTTGTCATCTTTCGATAGACATTAGTACAAGAACTTAAAACCACATGAAAATTTCATTTTTGTTGATGTAATGTTCATATAAACTTTTCAGAATGATGCCAGCCCTATTGCTATGACGTTTGGCTCATGGAGCCAGTGTTAATCATTGGCTGCATTTATCATTGGCCTTGTATCTTTTTGGCAAACGTTTGAATCTCTGTAGATTTGTGAGGTAATTGGTAATTGTTTGACTTGCTAGGCAACAGCCCGCTGAGACCCAGTTGTGTTCCAGGGGGAACTATAAGGGCTATGCTGGGGCCTGGCCCTTTGGAAAGGAAGCTTATTTGTCTTAGTGTCAGCTTTTTTTTGGTATTACAATACGTACTTGGATGTGGGTGTTACACACTTAAGATGTGAGTCTGAATTGTAAGCCGTGATGTTATGACTAAGTGTATTTCAGATTTAAAGGCATCAACTACATCTAATGATTCTGGCTTGCAGAAAGAAAAGAAAAAAAAACAACTCCAAACTCAGCTCTGATATTTAACTTTTTAGTATTTGTTGTCATCAGGTAGTTTTCATTTATTAGGAAAACATGTCTTTCTGATGTATTTTGCCTGCTTGACCCCTTATGTAGTATGTACTTGGAATGAGGGTTATAAAATGTCCTAAGGATTCTTATACCTGAGCTTATTTAGTAAGTCAGGCAAATGAGTTAAATAGGTAGAACAGTGACAGCGTAATTGTAAGACCAGTAATGTGTATTACATGTATTGAGGTATCTAAAGGAATGTTGGTAAGATGAATACAGAGGGCCATATTGCAGCTGGAGGGCTAGGTAAAGGGGCCCCTCCATCCAGGTAAGAGGAGTTAAAATTCTGTCTGCAAGGCATAGGGATCCATTGTAGCTGCTAAGTTATGGCAAGTTGAAACATTGCCACAAGATGATGTAGGATTTGTAGAGATGGCCGCGATGGTTTGTGTGGAAGGCCTGAATTGGTGGTGTACACCAGGAGAGGCAGGTTTATTGGTACACAGTGGCTACCCTGATGGAGTGACATTTACCGTGTTCAATTCTCTTTAGCCCACAGTTTGGGCCTCTGCCTTAGAGACACAAATTCATTCTTGTCAGTCTCTTGATACTGGTGCTTAAGAAATCTGAACTATGCCCTTCCTCCTTTCCCCCAAGCAAGAAAAACAAAAAACAAAAACCCAGCTCCCACAAACAAACAGTGAACCTTTAGGTGAGATGGTAGGTTATAAATGAAAATGTCAATTTATTAACTTACAGAGAAAAATATAATATGGATGTCATCCTATCTAGTGTGTGTTCTGCTTCTTGGCCACATAGCACATTGTCGGATGAGTTGTGGGAGCGGAGTTAGAACTAGAAGGTTGAGTAATGAAAAGAGAAGGCTTATGAGTAAATCATTGTTATTTTTTGTATCTGTTATCTGTCTGTTCCTGGGCTGGGTGCTTTCTCTTGTTCACGTAGCTTTAACAAAATGAATCTCGTCCCCGTCTTTGTCCATCACAATAAGACTATTTTTGCTAGAAGTGACTGAGTATGTGGGTCAGTCTGATCATTCTCCCCTTCTGAATTTCTTTTCTCTGTCTCCCCATTGCTGACCATTCTTAAGATTGACAAACTTCTTAAGTCATTTTAATAATTTCAGTCATACTGCCTCAAGTCTTAGTGACCTGGGGCCATTTGGTATTTTTTTAGGTGACTTTGCATAGCTGTGGTCTACTTTGTGATGATTTTTCTATACTCACAAAGGATAATCTTATATTTAGGTTTCCTTTTGTCCTTCTATGCTGCATACATTTTGAAACAGACCAAGACAGCTGGCAGAGAAATAATCTGGGAGACCAATTGAGGACTTCAATTTCTGGCTCTGAGCTTGCCTTGCTGCTCATATAATATTTCCATACCTTAGGGGACTTAGAGTAGAGGATTTGTTATAGGAATGAAGAAAGAGGGATCAGTCTATCAATCTTTTCAAAGCATAGATGAAAGACTCTAATGAGGACAGACCAGTGAAAGAGATAATGGAATCAGGCAACTCTGGAGTGAAAGCCCAGGGGATAGTCAGTTTTGTGGGAAGATGATTAATTTTTGACAAAGCCACAGTAGATCATTCAAGTGGAGATAATTATGGGCCAGTGGTTTGATATTTTGTCTTTGCTGATTGATCAAGGCCAGATATGTACATTTGGGCAATCTACATTAGAAATAATGGCTGTCTGATCTAGAATGAGTCTTTTTATTTTTTCTGAACATCTCTAAAACAAATCTGTAAAAAGGTAATAATTCACGCCTTGTGATCCTTAGGATGTTGGTTAGATGATTAATGGTAAAATAGCTAACATTATTATGGTGTTATGCTAAGTACTTTTGGATACAGTGTCTCATTTAGTCTTCAGAACAAGTTAGGAATTAGATACGTTTAGCCCTGTCATTTGGAAGGGGAAACAGGCGTAGAGAGGCACCCAAGTTCATAGTTACCAAGGGTGGACTTGATACTTGTAGATGTCTAGCTACTAAGCATACCCTAACCACTACACTGCATTACTTCTCAGATAATTTATGTGAAAGCAATCCAAAAAGCATACGACTTTAAAAGAAAAAAACCAAGCCTCGAAATGAGCAGAGTAGAATGAGGTCTCCAGTGGAGAAGATGGGCTGGACTGAGTTTGGAAATGATACTCATAAAATGAAGACTATAGAGGAAGAAAACTATTGTTAGGAGATTATAGGATATTAAAGGAAGAATGGCTTTGAATCAAATAAAAGTGTATTAAAGAGGAGATTATTTAATGTTAAACTTTAGCTGAGGATATGTAAAGGATAGGAACCCCAAATCCTAGAAGTTGGCTTTTTTTCATCACTTCCTCAGAGAGGCCCTGAGATTGGTTGGGACAGGATGGTATAAGATCTGGAGCATCCCCTGCTTAGTATAATGTCTAGTGCATCACAGGTGCTTGACATTTGTTAAAGGAATTGTGGTGGTAGACCTTGGGTACATAACTTGAATAAGACATGGTGGCCACTGCCATTAAAGAGCTCTCAGTCTAGTTGGGGAGCTTGATTGTTAAAACATAAATAAATTGTCACGTGCTACTGAAGAGCTCTTGTGGTTGATGCAGGCCTTTGGCTTGTGGTCCTGCTTATTTACCATCTGTCACATGCCATCATTCTGTGATAGAAATGCCTCGTTTTGGGAACTTCTTGAGGCCAGGAGGTTTAGTAGTGCCATAGCCTCTTTCTTGACCTGGATACAAGACCCCTTATAATGAGTGCCCCTCCTTCCTGGCAGCTCTGCACCCTCATTTTTCAGCAACCTCAGCCATAATCCCATACACTAGTGATAGCAAATTACTCATTTTCCTTTTGAACATGCCATATTGTGTTATGGCTTGGGGTTTTGTATTTGTTCGTCTCTTTGCCTGTTTTCTCTTTTCCTCACCTGCCAAATTTCTGCTCACCTTCCAAGTTCACTTAAAAAAGGTATTCATCCTAGCTAGTTCTTTGCCTGCCCTCGCCCCTGCTGCAGTTGGCTTCTCCTTCCTCTGTGATTCTGCCTCTGTTGTAGACCTATAGCTTTATAATTATGTCTTCACTCCCAGTAACCAGAGTGCGTTGTCTTACTTTCCTCCTTTCTTCTCAGTGTTAGGCTCAATGGCTGAGTCATGGAGGGTGCTCAATGCATAGATCCTGAATGAATAAAATAATAATGGCTGACTGCCACTTATAAAATGACCGTTTTCTCCAATATTTGTTTTTAAAAAGTTTTATTTATTTAATGTGGGAAAAAAGTTAAATATTCCTGTAGAAATGGAGTTCTTTTCAGGAAAGGGAAGTTTGTTTTTGTATCCACTGAAATCTTCGGCTTATTAAAGATGAGATACAACTAATTTTGGAGGGAAGATGAAGGACAACGGATGAAAAGAAATAAGTAAAGGTCATTTATATCCTTCAGAGGTTTCTTTGGTCACTGTATAGCAGATGAAATAATAAAATCCTTAAGTATTTGATTTATTAATTAGTAATCACATATACATGTTAAAATAGCAGCATATCATGTATTAATATATGGAAGAAATGCTTTTTCCATTCTTTCATTTTGTAAAACTTTTTGTGTAAAACTTATCTAACATACTTTTCCTGTACATAACAGCTTCATTTCCTTTTAAATTGAGATTCAACACTTTTTACTAATTTATTCAACAAACATGTAGTGGTACAAAGCAATATTGTAGTTATGGAAATAGGATGGTTTACAAAACAGATAAAAATTCTTGCCTTCATGGAAATTACCTTCTAAAGTTGAATCTGATGTGATGATGTCACAAGAATTTTATCCATAAACATGTTTGAGTATTTAATATCTATGATATTCATAAGAGGTTAATATTACAGAATTCCATTTTAAAAGAGATTTCTTAAAGGCTTGTATACAATGATATTATTTATAGTTTGGAAGGAAATACACCCTAGGAACAATTGATGATGATGGTGATTACATTGTTTTTATAATGGCAGCCAACACATATTTCTTACCAGGCACTGTACTATAACTAGAATACTTTAATTCATTTAAACCCCACACTAAGTTTTGAGATAGATGCTATCGGTTATTTTCCTTTTACAGAGAAGGAAACCAAGGGAGAAGGAGATTAAATCACTTGCACAGCAGATGAATGGTGGAGCCAGGTTTGAACTCAAGCATGTTAGTAATTTATTATTCAAAATAGGACAATTGAGAAATTGTTCCCTTTGATAGAATTTATGTAGATTTACATATAAAGCTGATGAAGAATTATCTGTAGAAGGTAGTATCAAGAATATAATATCATGTGGAAGATAGTGTAATGATTATGAGCACTATTGGTGCCAGACTGCCTGGGTTTTCACTTAACAGCTATATGCCTTAGTTTCATCATCAATGAAATGGAAATAAGAATAGTATTTACTTCATGGGATTTTTGTATGGATTAAATTAGTATTAAATATATGCAAAAACTTAGCAGAATGGTGAACAGTGTTCAGGGAGTATTACTTGGTGCTCTTTTATTGCACCATTTTTTTTTTTTTTAAAGAGAATTCATTTTCTTGAAGGTTTTTTTTAAGTTGCCATATTTTGGGGTATATACCTTGCTTATTTTCCTGATTCATTTTTCTGTTTTGTATCAGTTGGGAGTTTTGGGTATAAGTTTGCTCAGAGGGTATTAGAGTTCAGTTCTTTGAGTTTATGTAGGGTTTGTAATGTTTCTCATTAATTCTTTTTTTTTTTTTTTTAGAGTTTTATTAGCAGCAGCTATGAAGTATGTTCTTGACAAGAGATATGGACATCTTATACCTACTCCTATAATTTCTAAGGGGAAAAAGTCTTACCAGACACGAAGCCAAACTCATTCAAAGGGAAAAATTGTCTTATTTTGGATGTATGATATCCTCCAAATATTTGGGCTCAGGGTTGGACAATTGACTAAAGTGACTGTATTCGTTTTCTGGAGCAGCTGTAACAAAGTCCTACAAACTACATGGCTTAAAACAACAGAAAGATATTCCCTCACAGTTCTGAGGGTTAGAATGTTTCTCATTAATTCTTGCTTGCTACATCTTCTAATAGATAGTTAGAGCCACTGGTACATTTTATAACATAGGGAGTCCTGCAGTCTTGAAATGATGTTTGTTGAAATGATATTCTTCTGGGTGAGCTCCTTCTGTGGAAGGATCACAGAACACACTAAACTCCCCTGAAGTAATAGGAGAGGGAGAGATGAGAGAACTTAGGGATTGTTTCAAGAGCATGGTCAGCACAGTGAGTGCTGAAGAACTGGGGAGTCATGAGAAACCCCATCAGTAAACTGAGCAACTTTGACCATAATCATCAGTGATGGGCTGCTTGACCCTGTCTGAAGAGTGAGCCAAAATTGTTGATTGACATCTCTCACCGAATAAACTTTAGATATTTATCATGGAAAAAAATCAATCTATTAGTCTTTTCACTGTCATTTCATTTAACTGGGATAACTCCAGTGATGGGAGCATTTTGGAATGTGTGTAAGCAATAGATAGGGAGAGGAAATCACTTTGGATCAAGGTGAATATTAAGGGCAGAATTATATAATAGACTGTTTAGAATGTAATAATGAGAACACTACATAGTAAAACTTGAGAGAGGCTGCAAAAACTGGTATCAGACATCAACTTTAAGTTACTATCATTTTATTTATTTTATTTTATTTTATTTTTTTTTGAGACAAAGTCTCACTTTGTTGCCCAGGCTAGAGTGAGTGCCATGGCGTCAGCCTAGCTCACAACAACCTCAGACTCCTGAGCTCAAGCGATCCTTCTGTCTCAGCCTCCCACGTAGCTGGGACTACAGGCATGTGCCACATGCCCGGCTAATGTTTTCTATATTTTTAGCTGTCCAGTTAATTTCTTTCTATTTTTGGTAGAGATGGGGTCTCGCTCTTGCTCAGGCTGGTCTGGAACTCCTGAGCTCAAACAATCCGCCCGCCTTGGCCTCCCAGAGTGCTAGGATTACAGGCATAAGCCACCGCGCCCGGCTAAGTTACTGTCATTTTAAATGAAAAAAAATTGAAATGAGCTAAGCATCACATTTAAGACAGTAGGAAAAAAAAAAAACCCAAGAATAAGTCCTTGTAATAAGGAAGGAGGGAGTTAATGACATGAATAAAAATTGTAAAAGAAAGAACAAAAACAAAAATGCCAAGAGCTAATTCTCTGGTAGGGTTGGGGGAGGGATGGCAAGTCACTCAATAAAGGATAACCCTTTAGCTATTTTATGGGGGGGAGGGAGGAGAGAAAACATACCACCTCAGAAGACATTATAACTACATACATCTATGGTAATAATTTTGAAAGTGCCAACAAAATAGAAACATATGTTTTCCTCCAGAAAAAATAGAAAACCTTGGAAGTCAATAACCATGAAAAAGATTGAAAAATATTAGTTGCTGGACCTAGACTATGGGAAAGTGTTTTCATACAGTCAGGGAATAGAAAACTCCCAGTCTGTTCTAGAAAATAGAAATGTATTGAAGCATTCTTCTTATGTTTTCAAGCTAATATAACCCTGGTAACAAGTACTGACTAGAACAGTGAAAAAAAGAAAATTATAAGCTAATGTCACCCATAAATATACGTAAGGGCCTAGTAAAACAGAGAAAGAAAAGTCTATTATAACCAAGTAGAATTCATTTTAGGAATGAAGGAATACTATACCATTTTATACTCCTTTAATAGAATTTACCATATTGCTAATTAAAAGGAAACATATTTATTTTGCTAGGTAAGGCATTAAGGAATTTTATGAAATTCTAATGTCATTCATGAAAATGCTAACTAAATTAGAAATATTTCTCTAACATGCCAAATGTCTTTCTAAATAACCTGCAACATTATATTTAACAATATACTGGTAGCACAGTATACTCAGAGATTAAGATAAAAAATTATTACTTTTAGTCATTTATGTGATTCTTGAAATTTTTCAGTACAATATGACAGGTAATGAGCATAAATATTGCAAAGCAGGAATCAAAATTATTCATCACAGTTTATATAATACACTGTGTGTAAAACCCAAGTGAATTAAGAAATAACTGATTAGAAAATTTTATGTAAAACAGATCTTATTTATTTATTTAAAAAATTTCCCAGGAGTATAGATTCAAGTTGCCTTGAATATAAGCTCCTGTAAAGAAGATCTTATTTCCAGTTCCTAATAATGCAAAATTCTGTTTTCTAGGAATAAATCTTTATAAATTATGAAACATTGAAGGATATGAAAGAAGGACTGAATAAATAGAGAGATGTTCATTGTCCATATATGGGGATGCTTGATATTGTAAAGATACCAGTTTTCCCCAAATGAATCTATATTTCAGTGAAAATTCATCCAGAATCCAAATGGGACTTTTATGGGCCAGGTATCCTAAAATTCATGTACAAAGTAAGAATAGCTAAAATAATTTTGAAGAGCAAGTTGTGACAAGTTGCCATTCCATATATCAAGGCTACTAAAACTCCTGTGGTAAGGATAGATAATTAGACCAGTAAACCTAATTTAAACTGATACAAGTCTCTCTGGCTGTGGTGACACTCTTCTGTTGTCCTGGCTACTTGGGAGTCTGAGGCAGGAGGATCACTTGAGGCCAGAAGTTCAAGGCTGCAGTGAGCTATGATTGTGCCACTGCAGTCCAGCCTGAGCGACAAACCTGTTTCTTAAAACAAACAAAAAAAACTGATTTAAGTCTCAATATAAACCAATATAAGGAAGCTTCTTGTAGAGGCTGCATTATAAATCAGTAGGGAAAGGCGAAAAAAAAAATTTTCGTTCCCCACTCCATACCATATACAAAATTGCATTATAGATGCATTGTAGATAGACTGAAGGGTGGAAAGGCAATCTTTAAAATTTTTAGGAGAAAGCATAAGCATTGTTGTGGAACACAGAAAACAGAAATGGTAAAAAGATTGAGAAATTTGATTCTATTAAAATAAACTTCCATACAAGAAAATAACCACTCTGAAAAGACAAGGCTCAACTTGGTGTAATATGTTCACTAATGAGTAGAAAATTGATTTTTAAAATCCAGCCGGTGTTAATTCGATACTTGTTTTATTCCTGACAAGGTCTTACCTACTGTGAATATTAAAACCAGTAGTATAATGTCAAAATTTTAAAGTACTTTGCAAAACATATTTATGTATATTTTCATTTAGTTATTCTAATTACTTTCTGAGATAATCTAGGCAGGAATTTTATTCTGATTCAAATTAAGTAGCAGTAGATACTTGCACTTATCTTTTCTGATTCCTGGTTAAGTTCTTTCATAGTGTTTTTTCCACCCACAATTTTGGTATTCTCCACAGTGAACAGACTGATGGAATGTGTGTGTGTGTGTGTGTGTGTGTGTTTCCTTATTAAGTGCTTAATATTTGCAAGATGAATTCAGGAAGAGCTACCCAGAAGGCAATATCTGAACAAATTAATACTGTATTAATTGTGGATGGAGAACATTAGAAAGAATTTAATGCTCAAAAGTTAGATTTGTGTTGAAATTGGTTTTCAATTAAACTGTTAAACATTACTTTCAAACATTTTTTCACAAGCAAGATCATTTAAAAACAATTATTTTAAAATTCCATTCCTGTTCCTTCTGGAAAAGGCGTAACAGAAAATAAGAGTGAATGAAGAAAAATCACATTGTTTTACACAAGTACCCCAAGCCGTCTTGAAAGTTAACAGTTTTCTTCTCAGGGAAGTTGTCCTCTAGCCACAAGCTACTGGGAATTGTTCAGCCCATTGGCAGCAACACAGAAAACTGCCCTTTTCACCCTTTCCAGCACACAAACGTAGACAATTCATAGCTGGAACCCATCTTTAAGAAAGTGCTGGCTTTACTGAAGCCAAATGTCAGAGTTTTTCATTTAGGTACATGAAGGGCCTTCTGTGCTCTTGCCATATATAATAAAACCACACGGACATACTTGAAAACAACACAAACAAGCAAACAAAACACCCTCAACTTACTGTGTGTGAATACAGATGCAAACATAACCTAGTTGGTAATAAATACATCTTGTCTTGCTCACCTTTTACCCCTCCTCAGTGTTAGCTGTGTGCTTTTTAATATAGTAACTGTGCAGTAAATATTAATTGAATGTTGGGTAGAGGTAGGATAAGAACAAACGGAAATCAGTGACCAATTCTACATTTTCACCTCTTTTGTTGTTTAGAAAAAAAATTCAGTTTTAAGATGAGTTTTCTAATGTGAGATATTTAAAAATGTAACAGGAATAAAGAGATTCCTTAATTACCCATTTAGTTCAATTCTGAAGTAAATCATTCCCAAGCTGAAGTTTTCCTAACATTTGCCAGAAAACGTGTGTTTGAACAGTGAACTTGAGTGCTTTATCATCTTATGCCAGACCACTGGATAACCCTGGGCCAGTTGTTCTGTGAAGATGTGGGCAATTAACTCAAGAAATGTGTGTTTTTGCTTTTTTGGTGATTGTCTTGCAGGTTATTTTATGCTAGTGTTGAACAGCACACAAAACTGTTCCAAACCTACCAGACTAAATCCCCAATATAGAGGCTATTTCTTCTTGTTCTTTTCCACACTTTCTCATTAATATTAACAATTATAGATGTACTTTGAAGATGCTGATAAACAATAATGTGGAATCTCTTTGATACTCTTTTTGATTTTAGAGATAAAAGGTAGTCTGATTTACTAACATTTAGTTAAGGCTAGCAGTGAATGAAAGCGTGTTAACAATTAGTGCTTGTAATTTATCTATTTAAATTGGAAAAATTACCTAAAATAACAAGGTGTACCTTTTGTACCTAGATATAGGCAAGCCTTGTCTCCTTACTGACTAGACATGCAAGCATTTTCCTTTTAATTTCTAAGTTGAATTCCTTGGTTTGTCTTCCAGATTTCTTCCTTGTATAATCCATAGGATTTATTTTGTTAGAATAATTCAAAATGTACCTTTGAAAAGGAGTTCTGAACTTGAGCATATTTTAAATTAGTGTTTATATTGGATTCTGAAAAATATTCTTTTGATTATCTTCCATTAAATCAAAGTGTAGTGGGTCTTGTGTAATTGAATCAAGGTTCCTTTGCTTATCATTTTTGTGTATGTGGTTTTGGACAGTTTCTGAGATCGTACGTACTCTTTTGGAGAAGTTGCTTTTGCGTCATTTTTGAAGACAGAAATGTTCCCAGGAAAATGCTGGGTTGATTTTTTTTTTTTTTTTAAATCTCTGAATTGTGAGCTTGGTTCACAGATTGTATTTTGGCATTCAACTCAACCGGGACAGGATAATATCCAGCTTCATTTTGTGAGTGACTGTAGATGCCTTTTTACCATTTGGGCTTCTTTGTTTTTTAAATAAATGACCAGTCTTTGAAATTTTAAGCCAAATGGTATACAAAGGAATTCCTGGTTTCCAAAGGGTCCTCTTTAATTTTGTGTTTAAAAGGCAGTATTGGCTTTATTTTTAGAAATTAAAAATGTTACAGCTGTTCAGTAATTTACCACCGCCTGCCCTCACCTTCCCTTAAATAATCAGAGGAGAAAAATGTGGGTTGATTTTGTGTAGTTGAATAAAAAACTGAGAAGAACTTCAGCTTCATCCTTGTGACTTGCCCAAATGCGTTTATGTGATCCACAAGATTGTAGAAAAACCCTAGATTCAAATGAAAGATGTCGTGAGTGAGTGGGTTGCCTGTGGGTTTTTTTTTTTTTAATTACAACTATTTTAACTACTTATTCAAAACTTAGCTCGGGGATTTGAGAATAGTGGGAAGCCAAGGACAATTAAGCGTCAGGAAATGGCTTCACGTGTTGCCTATTGCATCCTTGACTATTTGGATAAAACAGAAACAGCTGTGATTCCAAATGTCCTATAAATTTCAAATGTTGGTGTAGCACGCTTTATGAGCTGATTTAATGAAGAACTTTGCCTATATGTCTTTGGTGACTTGCATTTAGTTTTCTTCACAAAAATGCAAAATATTTGGGGTTCTTACTGCTAAATGAAAAATTGTGTGCATTTGGCTCTATAAAGCAAGTAGCCTTGAGAGATGGGTTTGCCTAGAAATTGACTACGTTTTTGTGGGAGAACGGGTGAAAAGGGCAGTTTTCCTGTGTTGCTGCCAAAAGGTCTGAACAATTTGTAGTAGCTTGTGGCTAGAAAACAACTTCTGTGAGGCAAAAACAGCAACTCCAAACTGGCTCTGGGTATGTGTGAGAAAGTGTTCTATTTTTCTCCCTCCTTGATTATTAGGCTTTATAGAACATTTCTTTTAAAAAGTGAATTGTTAATCTCAGCTGCTTGAAGTGGTGTTTTAGCTGATTTGGATAAAAGTTTGGGGAAATATATTTGGAGTTAGCACAAGTGGGGAAATAATGTACTTGAAGGTAGCATTTATATTTTGCTTTTATTATAGCCATGTACTTGTGTGGGAATTCATTTTTTTTCTTCCTGTCTTAAGAATGAAGGTAAATTTTGACATCTAAGACATATATTTTACAGAAATGGGTTTTGTCGATTTTTTTTAACTGATTAGAAGTGTGTTTTCTTCTTAGTTCACTTGTGCAGTGTGTTCCGTTTTATATTAAAAGTGTGTTTATAAAATACTGTGTAACTACTGGTAATTGCCGTTTATTAGTACTTAGGGTGTGCCAGGCTCCACGTTGATTATATCGTTTACTTCTCTGGACAAGGGAAATAGCTTAGAGAGGATAAGTGCACTGTAGCTCAGAAGGTGATTGGAGACAGGAGTTAGAGTCCTATATGTGTGTTCCTAATTATTTCAAAATAGTTTTCCATATATTCATTTTGTAGGCTAAAAATCTGTTCAAAATTATTCTAGTAGAATGGGCTTAGATATGTGGAATGAACATAGACTTGGTTTGATTTAGTTTTACTGTTTTCACTAGGCTTTCTTTCCTTTTCTTTCTTCTTTCTAGGCTAGAGTGCAGTAGCGTCATCATGGCTAACTGCAACCACAAACTCCTGACCTTAGGAGATCCTCCTGTCTCAGCCCCCTTAGTAGCTGGGACTACAGGTGCGTGCCACCATGTCTGGCAATTTTTTTTTATTTTTTGTAAAGACAGAAGCTCACTATTGCCCAGGATGGTCCTGAACTACCGGCCTCAAGCAATCCCTCCCTTCCCCCTTGGCCTCCCAAAGTGCTAGGACTATAGGCATCAGCTGCCATGCCCTGCTTAAGCTCTCTTAGGTTGAAGCTTCCCACCATACCTGAGTATATGGATACTTAATTATTTAATATAGTTTTATGATCTGAATTAGCAGTTACCACCATGTAAACACAATGATGTTGTTACTTAAGTGATCTAAACTTTGTTTTACTTTGTTGGCCTTAATTTTGATTTTTCTCTTCTCTTGGGGACATCTGTTAGCTTTTCATTAAAATGCAGGCAATAGCTGGTTAAGGCATAACCTTTTTCTTATCTTAATATTTTGCCCTATTCATCAACATCAGTTTCTTCATTGTATATTTAATAAGTAGCCTGATGTTCATCATCTAGCACAGTGGTGTTAAACCCAGGTAGAGGTGGCTGAGTGATACCTGTTCCCTAAGGGACCTTTGGCAATGTTTGGTGCCATTTTTGATTGTCAGGACTTGAGGCCGTGCTCCTGGTGTATAGCAGCCAGCAATGCTGCTAAACTTCCCACAATTCACAGGACAGCTCCACAAAGCAAAATGTCAGTAGTGTGGGGGTTGAGAAACCCTGAGCTAGCTAACAAAACAACTCAGTGGGCAAGTTTTTATTCTCGCTTCTAGAGGTGGAGGAAGAGGATATCCCTCTGTTTGTTCTCCCAGCCCTAAACTGAATAACACATGTTGACCTTACACTGGATTCTATCTTTCACTTCCTTCCTACCTTCACCCCCATCCCCAATTCTGACTTAGGGAAGGTCACATTAAACTATTATGTAGTATTCTGTTAGTCATAATGGTTGACTCTCCGTTCAGAGTGAACTACCTTGGCTTGAGGTGGGAGAAAAGCCAAAGAATGAAAGGGGGGATGCCCATCGAAGATAAATTTCAATTAACTCAGTTTTTTTTTTTTTTGAGACAGAGTCTCACTCTGTTGCCCGGGATAGAGTGCCGTGGCATCAGCCTAGCTCACAGCAACCTCAAACTCCTGGGCTCAAGTGATCCTCCTGCCTCAGCCTCCTGAGTAGCTGAGACTAGAGCCATGCGCCACCATGTCTGACTAATTGTTTCTATATAGTTTTAGTTGTCCAATTAATTTCTTTTCTATTTTTAGTAGAAACGGGGTCTCACTCTTGCTCAGGCTGGTCTAGGACTCCTGAGCTCAAACAATCCACCCACCTTGGCCTCCCAGAGTGCTAGGATTACAGGCATGAGCCACCACGCCCAGCCCGATTAACTCAGTTTTGATGAAGGTTCTAGTGTGCCTCGAGTCCAAAATTATATTGAGTACCAGAGAATGCAGTTGTGATTGATGAACATGCATATGTATGTATCTTTAGAGTCAAAGGTTGATTCGCTTTGTAAACTGAAAATTGAAATACACTGGATAAATAGAATTTTTAGAAAATCTTAACAAAAGACCTCTGAGTCCAATATGTATAAAATAACTACTTTGTTAATAGAGAAATTGATTGATTTGTTTATTTTATTACCTCAGGAGTTCTTGGGCCTAGCCTTTGTGATTTTGATTAAATGCAAAAAGTTGAAAGCAACTTGTAGTGGTCTTTCCTTTCCTACTTGATGCCTTTGCACGAACTTGGGAGTCTGTACCTCCTTTGTTCCTTCCATCCTTCACGAATGGCTCCAGTTTTACCCAACTCCATCCTCTACTCTTACGCTGTTTTGCATATTGCTTTATGCAGGTATTTCTCAGAATGGATTGTGGTCATGGGCTTTACTCCCTGTGCCCCTTTGTAGGCTACGATGTCCTAGCACAGTGCTGAGTACATTGTATCCAGTCCCTCAATTTTGAGCAAATGAATGGTGGAGGAGAAGGAGATGCAAACACCTTAGCAGTCTTAAAACTGAATGATAAAAAACTGTTGCTACGATTGTTGAAAGTCAGGGTGCTGAAGAAGGAGCCTAAGTCAGTGAAGGTAAGAATTGTTATGTTAGCATGTTCCTATTGGTGTGGTTTGCTGTGTACCTTCTTTTTTGATGCTGGAGGTCTGGATGAGTGAAGCTAGCACGCTAGCCTGTGGTACTTATGTTTTTTGTCCGAGGTTCCTCTAAGCTAAGCATCTTCTTGCTCTGAAGGGCTGGTAGCTTTGGCATGTTCTTGAGTATGATCTGCCTATTTGTTGGCATATGGATTTAAATTTAGACTACCTTACTGAGTTTTTAAAAAAATTGTTTTATATGTTTATTCATCCATTTATTTTTTCTTTATCCCTATCAGGAAGACCTGGGTTTCAAAGTGATAGAAATGGCCCTTAAAGTCCTACAGTGATTGCCTGATAGCAGCACTTTTGTAGCACCTGGAATTCTGGGCTAGGCTTCTTTGGACAGATATCCTTCCTTAGCCTTCACTTCTACTGTCCCTTGAATTTGAAGAGACATAACTCCATTTCATTCTGGGATTTCCTCTCTTATATGAATTAGTGTCACCATTAATGGCTTGGTTCAAATAAATAGCAACTTTATAATGTGCATGTTCTGTTTTTATGTTGAATTACATAAAAGCATTTATTAGATACTTGGTTTCAATCTAGAAATAATTGTGGGAAAAGCTGTTTTTTCCAGCAAAAGGCTGACTAGCAGGGCACCCGTACTTATCACTTTTGGTTATGCCATTGGACTTGTCCCTTGCAAATTGAACATGCCTGATTGCACAGGTATTTGCATGGTTGAACAAATTGTATTTGGACAATAAACTGTTATCCTGTCAGTGATTAGAGAGGCAGAACATAGTTGTATTTGGTTTACTTTTGTAAGAGAATTAAGAGAATATTACCAAATATTTTCATAAAAGGGGAAAAAACAAAAGTACTTTTCGAGAGTAAATATTCTTTCTTTAATGGTTATGTCAATATTGGAACTTGGCCTTGTATTGGGGCAGATTTTCTTTTTTCCTGAATGACTGTTTTCTTTTTTGTAACATAGAGTTTGTTAGACAGAATATTAAGATTTTCCCTATTGGAGGATAGCTGTAGTTGGATTGTGGCTGAGAACACAGGAACATCCAATTTATAATGTTATTTTTTTTTGAGTCTGTAATTTTTTTGCTTTATGTGCAGGTGTGAAGTTGATGTCCAGGAGAGTGGGAGTGTGGGTTGACTAGGGAACTCTTGTAAGATTTCTGGGGGATCAGTAAGGATCCATTTAAAGTTCATGGCTATGAATTTAAGTTGAGAAAAGTTACCATGGTTATTTTTCTTTGGCTGCTTGAGTGCAAGTCTGAAGTAAAGCTAGAGTTAGATGTAACCATAAAGAGGAGGGTGAGTGTGCTGTAGGGAGCGAGGGCAAGGGAATTGGGGTATGATCGTGGCCCCTGGAATCCAATCTGCTTAAGGAGAGGGATGAAGACTGGAGCAGTGGGAAGGTGGTAGTGGCACAGGGGCCCCAGAGTGAAAGAATTGTTGGAGTTGGAGTTCAAGAGGGATTGAGCTGCAAAGATACAAGATAATCAGAAATTGGGATGCATGAAATTGAGATAATTGTAGGGTTATAGGTCTAAGGCAGCGTTTTTCAAGAAATCATTTTAGAGGGCATTTAAAAAAATGAAATAAACAACATGAGAGTCAGGGCCTCATCTAGCCTGTAGGGAACTTCTCTGCCAATTAAAAAAGAAGCCTTCCCCTTTGGGAGAGGAAAGAAAAAAGGGGAGGGGAGGTGTTCCTTTTTCTGGCTGAGGTGTTCTGCTTGCAGGGAGAAGGCTGGCTGAGTGGAAGGGTTGGGGCTGGATTTAGCACAAACTGCCCAAGCTTAGACTTTAGTCTTGGTCAGAGTGGATCACACATAGTCATTTGGAAACTTTGTTTCCATTAAAACTGGGTGTGTTTACTGTATATTTTGTGAACTGGGTTGGGATGTAAATATTTTCCTCTGGATCACAGTTGGAAAAAATGGAAAGCCAGTGCTTGGGGTGTGACCGTGGGAATGGGAAACTGAGATGGTGAGAAGAACAGGATCACTGGAAATTTGCTTTTTAAATAGAACACACACAGACACACATTGTCCTCTGCTCTGTGCCTTGCAGAAAGGAACAGGAGTATGGGTACTAAGTAAAAACTGTTTAGATTTGGAATGCATTATGCATGTTGAAGGTTTGGGATTCAGGTCCCCCTTGCCCCCAAGACCCTAAGCATTGTGAAGTGGTGGAGAACAGTGTGGCCCAGATATTGGTTGAGCTTCTGGCCCAACATGGATCTCCCCAGCTGCACTGCCAGACGAAGGGAAGTAGGTTAGAAAAAAATGCCAGAGTCTAGGGCATCTGAAAGATTCTGAGAGTCTGTAGAAGGTGGGCAGTGAGGAGAGGGGACTTTTGATCTGTTTTGAGTCATAGAGAGCTTTCTGGGCCTTAATTATTATGAGTTGCCTACAAAACACATCACCAGCAACAGGTAATTGAAAATTGACTTTTTAGAGGGTTGTAAGGATAACAAAGCACCATAAAAGATCAAGTAAGTAGTCTTGGGAATTGCAAGATAGGAGTTGCAGCTTCTTCCTTCTTCTGTTGTCTTGACTATTTTTTTTTTTTTAAATTAAAAAACATGTTAGTATTGGCATCTTTGTGTGATTTTTGCCTTTGCCTTTAGGATGTAAGTTAAAAACAAACATTGAAGCTTTTCTCATCCATCTCCTCATTGTTATGATGAGTAAGGTGCTGATAGAAAGTTGCAAAGCCTTGTGTTGCTTTCTAGACTGAACTTGGGCAGTGGAGAGTCTGTTTCCCTTTGTGGGCCCGTGCTGGACAGGCATTGGCAGTGGGGGCAGCAGGCTACATTCTGCAGCTCTTAGCAGGGGAGGGGGAGGTGACCAGGGAGGTACGCAGTGGGGAGCTGAGAGATTTGGGCAGAGGCTTAGGTTTCCCTGAGTGGGCTCTTAAAACTCACACTCCCATCCCCTTGTCAGGTACCCCATCTCTGGGTGGGCTTCTTGCTAGAGTAACGATGGGGGCAGGGGTCCTTCATTACGCTGTCTGGCACGAACAGGGGGTGGCACACGTTCCTCTGTGTGTTCTAGTTGGAACTCCTTCTTGCGTGTTTTCCTTAGAAATGTCAAAATTTGTGGTTTTCAGCTACTTTCAGGTGTGTCATATATTACTGACCCTCTGTAGTAGGTTTAGGAAGTTAATACTCCCTTTAATGACTATTTTGGGGGGGGTGAATAATAACAGTAGCTAACACTTATTGATTACTTTATGCCAAGAAACCCTTATTCTATAATACTTTTTGCTTTACTTTAGATTTCCTTAGCCTCATTGTACAGATTGAGGACCGAGGCTTCCATCCCCAGCGTCACTTTTGTCATCCCTGTCTCACTCCCCCACTGTGCCCACCCCTTTCCCAATCAAGTCCTCACTCCATCTGGTGTTGAGGAGTTATGTATAGTTCTTTTTTCAAGCCAGTGACTCAAAATCAGGCTTTTGGAATGTAGCCTAACATGAGTCAGAGATTGCCTATAGATAGGTATGTAGAATTAGTCCTTGTGTGGCCTGCCAGATATTAAATAAAGGTTTAGAGCTGCTAAAGTCTGGCCTTCTAAGGATGGTCCTGACAGTATTTGATGCTATGTTCCACAAAAAGTTTAAAGCTGAGAAGTTGCAAGTACAGGGCTTCCTAAGGAGAACACAGTGAAGTATGACTGTGTTTTATATTAAAGAGCATCGGGTGGGCTCAGAGATTCAAGTTGCAAGTTGCATTCCAGGGACAGTTCAGAGCCATGGCTGGTAATGACATCACCTCCACAGGTGCCAGATTATTTTTCTCTTTTTCCAATACAGCCTGCCCATGGTTTAAAAAAAAAAAAAAAAACGAAAATAGAAAAAGAGAAAGACAATTAAGTACTGTGAGAATTTGTTGGCAAAATAACTATGAAATCCAATTCCGAGCCCGTGTGTAGAGGTAGGGAGATGACAATACGATGATTTTTGAAAACTTCACAATCCCAGAAATTCCAGTTTTGGGTTACTTGCGTTCAGTCACTCCCGAGAGATTTTTGTGAGGAGAGGTGGAGCGGAAGGAGGAGATTTCAGACTAGATGAGAAAAGTAGCTGTGGAAAAACAAAGTTGAGAGTTTCCCTCCCTTTATTTCGCCCCCAGTAAAACTGGGCTTATCGTGTAAGAGAACTCTGATTTGCAATGTATTTTGTAGAGACCAAAGAGCTCTTATTCAAAATGTGAAGCTTGAATTCAAAGGATTGGATCTTTTTCATGACAACTTTATGTGCTTGTTGACTAGAATTTGGAATAGAATGAAGCATAAATAATAAAAGACAGCCTAATCCCCACCTTCAGATAGAATCACTGTTAATATCATGTTGTTTTTATCTCCGTACCCTGCATTCATAACTTTTGGAATAAATACTAAAGCAAACGCATGTTTGTGTACATTTCACAAAGTGGGACTCATATGTTATGTCTTTTTCACTCAACATTATTTGTGTATGGTTTGCCATGACATGTTATTTTTTTAAAATGTAGAATTTTAGAACTAAGAGGTACTTTGAGAGAAAATTAACCCCCCAACATTTTATTTTGTAGATGAGGAAATTTAGTAAAATGAAGAAAATTGACTTGCTTACAATTATTGTTACTTTCACACTTGCAAGTAGAATGGGTTTCACCCATTCCACAACTCTTTTCACTGTACCATTCTGCCTATTTTACTTTATTTACTCGAGAGAATTTGTGAAGTATTCTTTTCCTCTGGGATGGCTTACAGATCATTGACACAGAGAGTTAAATCCATCTAATTGTAATTTTGAAGGAAAAAAAGTGAAAAATCGAGACCACCCAAAAACAGCTGTTTAGTTAATTTGGCCCAAGTGATTGGGAGAAGTTTGAAAACCATTATCATATGGCTGGGTTGTTGCCATTTTAGGGTGATTTGATGTGAACCTGAAAGGAGTAGAGGTTAAAAACATATATTTTATTAATACAGTTAACATAAGCATATGTGAAGGTTTTCTCTTCTGCCATATATAAACCAATAAATCTTTTGAAGCTTTTTAAATGGTTTTGCTAAAGTAATTATCATCTCATATGCCAAATTTCTTTTACTGTGGAATGTATTTGCCTTATTTTGCTGAATTCCTGTAGGAATTCGTATCTGTATCATTCCTTTGGCAGTGGCTCATACACAGTCTCATGGCATTTATTCTACTGTTGTCTTGAAATTTGACTCGTTTATTAATATTAACTTTCCATGAGGTTGTCTTTGCTAGCAGTCTAGGTTATCAGCTCCTCAAGAATAAGGATGTTGTCTTGTCATTCCCCTTCCTTCTTCCTCTCCTTTCCACTTTCCTTCGACTCCATAATACAAGCATGAGACCTTGTAGGTTCTCAGTATTATTGCTATGACTTATTAAAAATGTTCTGAGTGCATTTGAGGCTAGAGAACATGATCTCTTCTCTCTGTGAGTTTATTGTTGTGCTGGTAAACACTTCTGTAGTATAAGTCATGATTTACACACTTTTCATTTTGGCCAACAGGCAGATGTCCTTTTTGAGGCAATCATTATGGCCTCAGACTCACCCTCATTTGAGTTTGACCTTAGGCTAAATCTAGAAGAAACTCTGTGTGACAGCTGAGGTGACTTTGTTGAGATGGGGAGGAATGTCTGAAAAATAAGTGATAGAGAGCCATTAGTTTTGGTTATACTTGGAAAAATTCCTCCACAGAATTCTTTAGAATATTAAATTCTGCATCTTGAAGACTTACTGACAATTTTGTATATTTTTTGGCTTTCTTTATGTCCAGGGAAGAATTGAAGCTCAGGTAGGAGGAACAGAGAAATCTGGTGTTGAAAATTTAAGGAGTAGAGAGTAAGGAAGAAAGGAAGTAACTTAATTGCTAGAATCTATTTGTAGAGAGGGAAAGAAGTAAAGGAAGGAAGAAAGAATAGAAAGAGTTTGAGAAGTAAGCAGGATAAATAGCCAAATATTAGGGTGGGGACTAAATCTGAATGGTCATTTGGCAGTTTATTATACTTTTGGTTCTTTTCCAGAAGGTTTTCAAATGATTGGGGTGGGTGGGTAAATTCTACTTAGAGATGATAGCTTAAGTGTTGGAGAAATATGACGGAAACTGGCCTGAGTGGCTAGATAGCGTAGGAAGAAACAGAATTAAAAAGAATTCTATTTTTTTTTTCTGGCAGCTCTGTGTGCTGCTTATAATGCTGTATTTAACTTGTTCTCTAGTGTTATACCAAAAAGTTTGTGCAGTATAATATAAAGTATCTGCATTTTGATTGACTGCTTGCTTTTTTTCCTCTCTCTTTCTAAGCTGCTTGTCTCAGAGTAGGCATTGGTGCTTTCCCCATCCCCCAAATGTGTCAGGACATAGAAGATGTGACCAATTCCACGAGCTGCATGGGAAAGCAACCACACCACTTGTGTGATGTGTGTGTATGCACACATGTATGCTCTTTTCCCTTAAAAAAGAAAAGTATGTGGTAATGCACATAAAGTTTTGTGTGTCACTAGAGGGTGATTTCATTTCTCTTGAGTAGTCTGTTTATTATTAATTACCTTTAAGTAATAAAGGATCTGCATATTCTCCAGAGCATTTGGAATCATTTGCCATCCGTTTCTGTTTGGCTCTGCAAAAAATTAAAATAACTTGGGAATTAATTTCACGATTGGAAAAGGAACTCTGCTTCCTAAAGATATTTGTGTTTACATTTGGGTTCTAGTATCAGTCGCATTATTTCCTGATCCAGGGCTGGGCCTCCTCTGACTTAAGCGCTAGGACTGAATTGTGTCAGCACTGCTACTTAAGGCGTTTATCCTAATCCAGGCGTCCTTGGATTGTGCGGTGCCAGTGAGCAAGGTGGTGGCAGTGATCACAGGCCTGGGCTGCAAGTGTGAGTTCTGAGGAGATCTATGATTACCTAGCGAATCCATTACTGATAAATGTGAGTTGGTGTTTTTCTTGGGATGTTCTGTTTTGACAGCATGCAGGGTAGTGGTATTTCTGTTATTTATACTGTATAATTCTCCTAGAATGGAATAAATATCTGTGAATTCTATCCCACAGGGTGCCATTATGCTGCAAACATAAATAGATGCTGATGGCCCGTGAGGAACCAGCTGCGTGCTGGTTGAGATGTGGTACAGATTTGGATTTTTGGTAGTTGGGTTGGCCAGGTTTCCTGGAAGTCAAGCTTGTATTTTACTTAGAGATATCCTAAAAGTTCTGTGTAACTGTTACAAATTATATTTGGAGGGTTCCAGGGGAATGCAATAATAGTGGATTTCTTATCTCATGCCTCAGTTATGAGAGCTACAGCTGCTGCTTTCTCTTCAGTTTTCCAGCCATTCCTTTTCCCTGTTTTCTGCTGTGATTTCAGTAACCAATTTGAGCGGTAAAAGAATCCTCCCTAACCCAGTCTGATAAATGTTATGCACGGATGAGAGATTATAGTAATGCCTGTAATTAAGAAAAAAATAGCTAGTATTCCACATATTTATACTGTGTTTACCTCTATGAGAAATTGGAAGTTCAACAGTGTGAGATGCACTGGGAAAAAAAGATACCAAGAGGAAAGTATGTTTGGGGAAAATGAACTCCATTTGAGAAAACGCTGAGGAGCAAATTCATTCAGAAACTTGAGCTCAGCACCTAGATGATTTAACGTGTTAATGCAAATGAGAAATACCTGGCAAGATAGCCTTTCCAGGAGGTTAGGTTTCTGCCTTTTCTCAGGATAGTCTACGAAACTGATCTCTCAGTCATTTAGTTTAAAATTCCTTAGGTTCCCTAATATCTGTAAAATAAAGAGTTGACTGAGTTATTTTTTGGGTCCCTTGCAGATCTAAAATTAATATGATTCAGGAGGATTGTACACTCTAAAATACATTATGTTAGGACTTATTTCAGAACCATTTCTAGTTTCTTCTTACTTTTCTTAGAATTTAATACCTTTTTTTTTCTTTTTTTTTTTTTTGAGACAGAGTCTTGCTTTGTTGCCCGGGCTAGAGTGCCATGGCGTCAGCCTAGCTCACAGCAACCTCAAACTCCTGGGTTCAAGTAATCCTTCTGCCTCAGCCTCCTGAGTAGCTGGGACTACAGGCATGCGCCACCATGCCCAGCTAGTTTTTTCTATATATTTTTAGTTGTCTAATTAATTTCTTTCTATTTTTAGCAGAGACGGGGTCTCCCTCTTGCTCAGGCTGGTTTTGAACTCCTGAGCTCAAACAATCCGCCCGCCTCGGCCTCCCAGAGTGCTAGGATTACAGGCGTGAGCCACCGCGTCCGGCCTTTAATACCTTTTTGAAGATAGTGACCCAACAGGCCGGTCTTAACCCATGAGAAGCAATCATGCAGGGTGAAGACAGTAAATCTCACGCTCTTCACGTTTTCTTAATGTGAATCTTAAAAGATGACATGAGGTTTCTCATTATAAATGTGCCAAAATAGTATTTGTTCCATTAGAGTGCTGTTTAACTTAATATTATAATGACTTTATTGAATCATTAAGATGATTATTTTGGATAATAGAAAAATAAGATTATGATGCTTAAAATCGTAATTGTTTGAAAACATAGGTGCACTGGATTTTTCTTCTTTTTGTCTCCTTTTTACCCAAAATATATGAAGCAGAACTTTGTGCACAGGGTGTGTTGATTGCTGAGCAGGACATCGAATAAGACAGGCTTGTTTTGGAGTAGGTAAAGTGGGTACACAGAGCCTATAGTGGAGAGCAGTGCTGAGCTCAGAAAGAGGGAAGGGGTCGCCGTGGGATCCAGAGGAGAGAAGGGTGGCATGGAGCCGGGTTAGCAGGGAAGTCTTTGGCAAGGTCGTAGCTTGGTGGCTGGACTTTACTCGATGATGGTGGTGATGACCAGCATTCTAGTTGGGTGGCTGTCTTTTGAGAAGATGCCTGAGGAGTAAGCCTGGAGACTGGCTTCGCCACAAGAACGATGGCATTTGTGCTGGGCAGAACTGAACAGAAAGGCTAAAAAGGAGGGTCAAGCCAGCTTCTGGAGGACTCTGCGTCTCAGGTGGAAGACTTGGGGTGTGCTTTCTGTGGTCGGTCAGTGAAGTCACTGAGGTATTCCACGCAGGAAAGATGTGATCAGAACTGGAGTTGAGGAGGATCAGTTGGGTAACAGTGTCCTGGTGAGATTCAAAGTGGGGCTGACAAATAATTTATCAGAAGTAGTCATAGGGAGAAAAGCTTACTTGTTGGGTTTATTTACTTTAATCAGAGTCTACCGTTTGTTAACTAGGAAGTTTTTTTCACAACACAAAAGTCATCAAATTATTTTTTTAGGGCACTGTCCACTGAAGATAGCTAAGCACATAAACTTCACATAAAGTGAAGAATAATCAGTTTAAGGTCCTGATTATGATCTTTCTCCATCCAATATATTCGGATATTTATTTTGTGTTAATCCTGGCTCTTGCATCTCTTCTCTTTGTTTTTTCCTAAGGCATTTCTTAGGGCTGCTCTCTTAATAGTGTTTCTAAAATGTGTCTTGGTTGACTTCGTATATCCTAATTTCCCCTTCACCTCCAATTTATTAAGCAAGTGCTTCCAGTTTTGTCTGCTATTTTAGGAAAGTTCTTGTCCCATTTTTAAAAATAGCTTGTCCTAGGCTGGGTGTGGAAGATCACTTGAGGCCAGGAGTATGAGAGCAGCCTAGGCAACACAGTGAGACCCTTTCCCTACAAAAGAAAGAAAGAGAGAAAGAGAGAGAAAGAAAGGAAGGAAGGAAGAAAGAAAGAAAAGAAAGAAAGTTTAACCAGGCATCAGTGGTGGTGCATGCCTATAGTCCCAGCTACTAGAGAGGCTGAGGCAAGAAGATGTCTTGAACCCAGGGATTTCAGGTTGCAGTGGGCTATGATGATATAACTACATACTCTAACCCCTGGCCACAGAGTGAGACCCTGTCTCAAAAAAAAAAAAAAATTGTTCTTAATGCATGTGAACATCATTTGATGTCAATAGTCTTGAAATTCAAAGGAAAAGTATCTTGGAAAGGAAGTCAAAATCTCATTGCTGGTAAATTGAAGGGGTTGAAATTGAAACTCAAATCTGCCTGATGCTGAGTTATTTTTTATCTGTAAGCCTCAAGTTTCTTTACCTGTAAAATGGAGCCATTGATAGTACATTTCTCATAGAGTGGTCATGAGAAATTAAACGATATAGGCAGATTGCTTAGCATAATGCTGGCATAGCATGTTTATAAGCTATCTTTTAAACAGGGATTATAGAAATGCAGTGTTTATGAATTTAAAAAATTTATTGATAAGTAATTTTATCTATTTTAGTTATATTTTTTGCAAATTTAACATTCGAAATTACCCAATTTTTAAAAACATTAAGCACTCTTTTGCTTTTATGTACTATAATGAGTGAAACTTGTGTCCTCAATAGTTTCTTTTAATTCTTCTCTACAGACTGTCATTCTACATGTTTAGTTCTGTTTTGTGTTAATTTTCACTGCCTTTCCCCCCTCCCCCTGAAATGCAATAGTCCTGTAGTGTCTTAGTGGAAACATTGTTCTCTTTGTTAGGGATAAAGAAGTGCCTTTGTCACTCCTTTGAGACATTCTACAGATGCCATTTTGCAGTTCTGAAAAATATGTCCCTGTCCTCCTTGTGCTGTGTTAAATTGTGCATGTATTGGGCTTGATATTTTAATGAAGTTGTAGAGAACACTTGACAGCAATACTGTCATATGATAACAGAGAAAGGTTCTTTCTTGATCTAATGTAGATATGTGTTCCTTGATCCCTTCGTAACCCTGTGTGGTCTGAAAGTAGATCCCTCCTGCACTTAGATGTGACCTCAGATGGTTGATGCTTTTTGACTAACTTCATAGGAAACTATTAAAACAACCTCTTCTGAGCAGGAACTGGTTGATGTGTGTTGCTTTTAAAAGATCTCTTAATTTACATGTTCTTAATAGCATTTTAAGTGGCAAGTATACACTCTAATTTGCTAAGTGGCTTTAATCCTTGTATTAAGAAGTCAGGGCAAAAATCTGTTGGGAAATTGCTGTGATAAAATCCAGGAAATTCCTTTCATTCTTTTAAATCCAGTTAAAATCTAACTATAAAAAAAGTCCTCTGATGTGGCAGTGTCTGAAAGCTTCTTAGAGTCCAGTGATTTCTTGTATATACTGCCAAACTCGAAGAGGAATAGTATGAATGTACCTCTGTGTTTTAGATAAATCTATACCACATGGCACAGTATCAGTTTATTATAACTTTTCTGGGACTTAGTCATCCTACTTTGTACTGCCTTTAAAATTGCTAAGCAGGAACATGAAAATAAAGGGAGAAAACCCTACATTTTTTGTTTTAATGGACGTTATTTAAATTTTAAAAATTACACTAATAACACATGTTCAGTGCAGAAAACGTAACAGAAAAATACAAATAAAGCAAAATTTTCTGATGCTCACGTGTCAGGAATGACTACTGTTAACATATTGATTGAACATTTCTAGTTTTTTTATCTGTAAATATGTACACATGGGTTAAAACAACAGCACTATCCTTTTATTTATTAATTTATTTTTGAGGTGGGTCTCCTTTGTCACCTAGGCCGGTGTACAGTGGCAAGATCATAGTTCATTGCAGGCTTGGATTCCTGGGCACAAGTGATCTCCTGCCTCAGCTTCCTGAGTAGCTGGAACTATAGGCTTGTACCACCATGCCCAGCTAATTTTTAATTTTTCTGTAGTGCTATGTTGCCCAGAGTGGTTTCAAGCTCCTGGGCTCAAGTGATCCTCCTGCCTTGGCCTCCCAAAGTGCTGGGATTACAGGCATGAGCCACTGTGCCCAGCCACATTATTTTTTAAAACTTGCTTATTTTACCTTGGCAAAATAGGGTGATGTGTCTCTGTAAATTCTTAAGATAGTAGAACTTAATTTTGGAAATGTTAATCTATAGGGCATTCATTCATTAGTTGGACTCATTTGAAAATTTACAATTAGTAGAAAGTGTATACATTTATTGCCAACAGATATGTGTCAGAAAGGGACAGGCCAATCATTTTGGATGCTTTCCAGGATCATGTAAGTGTAACAAGACTATATTGTCACTGTTAGGAAGCCTTTAAAACAAGTGAAGACCCATCACACAAGCCCTGACCCATCCTGGAGAGCTGGCTCACTGACTTTCCAACAAGAGCTGATTCTCTTGTGGCTTGACTCCTGTCATCTGGGGTGGAGGTACACAGGGGTTACAGTGCTTGTATATATCTGGGCATCAGCTGGGCTTGTTTTATGTAATCATTCCAAGCTCTTTGTCATGCCATTCCATCTGTTTCTTTTAAAGATAAATATACAATTGGTATAAGACGGATCCTGTTACAATAAACTTTATGGCAGAAACAAACTCTTTCTTTATATAGATCTTCTGTTATAACTAGAAGTCTAAGTGGGAGGACATGCCCTGCAAGGGAACTGGAGCCAGTCCTTCTCTACAGAAGAGAAAAAGTACCTCAGGCTCTCTTATTATCCTGGGGTCCAATGGGAAGAATAGTTACTTTAGATACACAGATAATAGAACAGAAAAACAAATTTCCTTGTCTAGTTATGACTGTGCTATTGTGTTGTTTTACATGTTCTAGTATGAGGATAGGGGATAACAGGAGGAGATAGAAAGAGATGGGAAGGATGACATGAATTAGTTGCAAATTATGGCTGAGTCAAACTGCTTGAATAGAACAAGTTACAGTCACTGGACTGGGATTGACCGTGGAGGAGGAAAGGATCAGGCAGATGATGATAAAGGGAAAGTTAGGTATGGCAGCTAGGTTAATTGTTATGAGTGATACCTTTCACCCCTTTGGTTTGATGTATATGTAGGTATACACACTTTTCTGTATGTTTAAGTATAATATATAAACGTGTATACTTTCAGTGCATATAGTCATAGATATGTCCTAGTCTGTTATAGTTCAGCTTTTATAGGTACAACTGCAGACACATTCCTTGCCTCACGTGGGGCAGACTGTGCAAGTCCTGTTGACCTGCCACATGTGGAGGCAGTGTCTCATCTCATAGAACACAGTCTGCAGGTGCTGTTCATTCCTCCGGTTCCCTGTCCATCCAGCTCATGTGTCAGTGGTGAACCCCATCATTAGGTTTCCCCCAAGACATACTCTGCCTTTCCCTGCCACATAGCCATAGCACAGTCTGTGGTTCATGGGGTGGACGGTTAGGGTCAATGAGAGCAGTGATTGCCCTGGGTCTCAGCTTGTCCTTGATGTGTGATTCCTGATCACGCCTAACTAACTGCCCTTGGTTCTGTCCACTGGGAGGATTTCCTTCACCCAATATGTTATATCTTAGGGTTTTAGAAAAGGGGCTGCATTGCTCCTAGCCCGTTTTCATCTGACTTTTATGTTCTTGGTATCCTGCTTACTTTGCCAACTGGTTTTGCTGGAGTGGTAGAGACTCCCTGCTGGGTTGGTTTGCCATCTGCCGCATATCTCTTTCCTAGCCTCGTGATCTCTCAATGTGTGTACCATAAACTCACAAATAACTTCGTTGCATCCCTTCCAATCCCAAATTTCATTCTGGGTTACCTATGGCTTAAAAAATCAGTAACCAAGCTATCGTTAGGTTTGGTCATATACTGCTTGTTTTTAACCTTATACGTGGAAATTTGGGGTGGATTTTTTTCCAAGTGTAGATATGGGAAGTGGACAGTGTGGCCAGATGAGAGTCAACATTAACAAAGCCATGGAAGCATGAAGACTTATTTCATGCTGAGGAGGCTGGTATGGCTAGAGTTCAGGGAGTATAATCAGAACATAGGCAGCAAAACTGGATTGGAGCCAGCCTGTGCTGTACCCCGTAGATATACTGAGGAGTTTGGTCTTCATCCTGTAGGCCCTGTGGGAGCCACTGGAAACCTTTTAAAATTACTGTTTTTGTTGTTGTTACTGTTTTTAGAGGCAGGGTCTTGCACTGTTTCCCAGACTGGAGTGCAATGGTGTGATCACATCTCGCTACAGCCTCAAACTCCTGGGCTCAAGCAATTCTCAGGCCTTAGCCTCCTAAGTAGCTATAACTATTAATACAGGTGGGTGCCACCACACCTGGCTAATTTTTTTTAAATTGTTTTGTAGAGATGGAGTCTTGCTATGTTGTCCAGGCTGGTCTCAAACTCCTGGCCTCCTGCCTTGGCCTCCCAAAGTGCTAGATTTACAGGTGTGAGCCACCATACCCAGCTCTATTTTTGTTGTTATTTTGAAGGAAGAGATAATTACAAATGTATGTATTTTAGAAATGTTATAAGTGAAGTTTTCTGGGGAATTACATAATTTCCCTGGCCCAAGGAAGCTTCATTTCATGTATTTTTTATTTATAGCTGCTAGATGACATCTCCAGCTCTAGTTGTGGTCCTGTTTTTCTCTGTATGTGGTAAAACCTGGTGGTATTTATTTATTTTTGGTGGTATTTATTATAAAAGGATCAGATATTTAATTGTAATAGTAATTTCATTGTTACCAATTAAGTTCCTTATGTTTACTACAGAAAAATAACATGAAGCTTGGGAATGCTGATTTAAGGAGCTATCTCTGGGATTTGTTGCTCTGTATTATGAAACAAGTTTGTGCCCAGTCTTACTGTATGCCAGGCTGTGGATCCAAGGGTAAGACGACTGAGCTGCTGAGTTCACAGTAAGACAAACTGGCACTAAGAATTCAAAATGGTAATTTTAGTAGTAGAAATACATATAGAGAGAGGACAACAAGGTGAGTCTGGATGGAGAGAGAGGAAAGGATAAGAAGTGATACCTGTACTGACTCTTAATTTTTTTTGTTTTACTTGGATTTTGTTTGTAGCTGTACACCATTTAATGAATTAGATGTGGTTATTCATTAAATCATCAAATGTTCCTTTGACTACCTACTACATGCCAGGCACTGTATTAGGCTGTAGAAAAGATGGATATAAGATTGCAGTCTTTGCCTCTAGAAATCTGATGGGTCACTTGGAGAGGTGGCCAAGTCAGTAGCAATTTAGTATTAGATGTTGGGGACTGGAAGTTGCCCTGCAAAACTGTGCGTACATAAATGTTTCATACTGAATCATTTTGCTTAATTATTTAATGGAAATGTGTGAGAGTGAGAATCCTTTTGTAAATCACCCTCTTAATAGTTCTTCAAGAAATACTTGTTCAGTGAATGAATGTATCTTTTGTGTAAGAATAGATTTTTACAAACTGGTATTAATTCGAAAGAACATTTGTATTGTTTGCTACTTGCTGCCCTTTCATGGAAAGGATATTTTTCTTTTTTGTTTTTTTTCCAACCGAAACTTCCAGGAAGTATCACTGTCCTAGGATTTTTGTCCAAGCACTTTTCTGAAGCCAATGGGTGGGTGTATGTTTAGATCCAAGAGAAACAAATTATAACGATGGATGTGAACTTTTCACAGTCTTCTCAAAATAAAATCTTGAAAAAATATTTTTTACGCTTTTCTTTCTTTCTGAAGAGGAATAGAGCAAACATAACATGTTAATAAGCATATATGCATCTTCACATTGTTTCTTCCTTCCCTGGTAATTAGCAGGATACTTCAAAATGCTCATCGAATATTTTTGGCCAGAACTTTAAACCTTAAAAACTGGTAAAAAGAAGTAGATATGTGGTGGAGTTCAGATAACATTGGCCATTGCTGTTTTACAGAATGTATGTATTTTGGGAGTCAAGGAACAAAAATACTATAGGGTTAGACTTATGAAAGCAAGCAAAATAAAATATGGGTGCCAAATAATAAAAGCTTTCTGTTGTAAGAAATGTGAATTAGGCATATTGAAAGTCTCGGCTTAAATTTATTGAATAAGAATGTGATTGGGAATGGGTGGAGGCTTTGTAAACTGTAAAGCCCTGGTAAGGGTATCTTATTATACCACACTGATTCTTTAAACTACTCTCCTGCCCTATATGACTACCATTATGTTTTGTGTGAATGTGAAAGAGGACACAGCCATGAAGGTACATGTGACAAACCTGGCAAATGGTGGAGGGAGGTGGAAATCAGGGTAGAAAAGGAGCTACAATCGTAAAATCGATGTAGTTTAGGTTCAAAGCCAATGGTGTTTCCAAGTCTTAGACTTGAACGAAGATTGTACCGTTGAGTAACTAAAATTTAATTGTATAATTAAAGGTTGTAAGCACCTTTAGGACATTTAATCATATGCCCTTAGTATATTGACCACATTTATTTGTATGAAGAGATCTTTGTCTGGACTTTTACATAGACTTTCTTTTCTTCACTCTTGCACTAAACAAGGCACCTCATTTCTGGTATCTAGGGCCATTTCTTTGCCTTACCATCCCAACTCATTTTGTATATCACAGTTTGCTTCTTCCATACCATTTCTCTTGTTCTCAGTTCTTATCTTTAAGTTTCTTGTACATAGCATAGAATTAATTCTTCCCTTTTTTATACAATTTGACACTCTGCCTTTTAATTGGTGCCTTCAGACCATTTACATTTAATCTAATTATTGGTGTGGTTTGGTACCATCTTGCTATATTCTTGTCTATAGATTGACTATATTTCCCTGATTTCATTTTATCTCGACTATTGGCTTATTAGTTATACCTCTTCGTATTGCTGTTACCCAGTCTAAATTGAACTCATTAACCTGCATCCAAAAGCGCCTACTCCTCCTTTGTTAATTGTTCGTTCTTTAGCTTTCCTCTCTGTCCTTTTACTTCCATGTGTCTTCAGCATTGTACCCTCTTAACCATCCTACCGATGGAATATTTCTTGAATTTAGCCATTTCATTCCACTGACACCTTCCCTATTTATATACAATAACCTGCACAGAGATGAACTTTCTTATGGCCCAGTTTTAGCTTTGGTAGCCAAAGAAACACAAATCCCAACATTGAAAAAAATTGACAAACCATTTAAGTTTTTACTCTGTTCTCTGGAAAAACTCAAGAAGATTTCATTATAACAGCAAAACTTACAATTTTCTTCATCAATTTATCGTTCTCAAAATCTCTCCCTGAAACAAATCCCCCTCTGAAAAATAAATACTGACTCTCAGTTTTAGCTTCAGTCTCTCCTGTGTTCTTTTAGCAGCTATTTTCTTCTTTTCCATTCAGCCCATTCCTCAATAAGTCAAGTAGCTTTCAGAATTGAAATTATAAAGGCATGCATCTCTTTGGGGCAGAGGGAGCAGAGGCTATGACTACCCATTTGTTAACCTTTTATTTTACTTTAAACATTATACAGCTTTGTGGAGCTTATACCTCATGGGGAGAAAGGCAAATAGAGAGTCAACTGTGGAGCAGAGGTTGTTCAGAAGAGTATGTATAGGTATATTTACCAAAGGTAGTTATCACATTTGTGTTCATGATTATCTGGCACCTAATGTATTCTCATTAATCATTTGCTGAATGAATGAATGATTAATGAATGATCTGATATTGGGCTTCCTGTCCTTCATTCCTGGCATTTATCTTGCCCTGTTACACTGGTTTATACCCAGTATTCTTTTGGTGGATTAGCCTGCCACTGAGACTTCCTTCCAAATATTTTTTTCACTAGAAACATGTAGGTGACTCTGTACTTGCTTGAGCTGGTACATTCCATCTACCATGTTTAGTTCTTTATAGTACCTTGAACTGTATCCTTTTTTTTTTTTTTTTTTTTTTTAATTTTGAGACAGGGTCTTATTCTGTTGCCCAGGGCTAGAGTGTAGTGGCATCATCATAGCTCACTGCAACCTCAAGCTCCCGGGCTCAAGCAATCCTCCTACCTCAGCCTCCCAAGAGCTGGGATTACCGGCGTATACCACTATGCCCTGCTGATTTTTCTATTTTTTTGTAGAAATGGGTCTCGCTATGTTGCTCAGGCTGGTCTTGAACTCCTGGCCTCAAGTGATCCTCCTGCCTCAGCCTCTTAAAGTGGTAGGATGACAGGCGTGAACCAGTTTGCCTGGCCTCTCCTGGTCTTCCAGGCTTAAAACCGTGGCTATTTTTTTTTTTTAGTTTTTCCTCCTCTTTATCCACTATTTAAACTTTGACTCCTGTGGATTATTTTCTCTGAAATGTATTTAATATCCATCCTTTATTTGTTACTACTCCTACTACTTCCATCTGAGCTTATTTATATAGCTTTCCATTTGGACTCTCCTTGCTTCTACTTTCCGTTATTATTCTCGGTCCTCAAATTTATCTTTCCAGAGTAACATTTAGTGGCCATCCTGGTTGGCCACAGTCGAATAGTCAGGGGATTGGAACCCATGTACACTGTTGGTGGGAATGTAAAATAGTGTAGCCATGTTGGAAAATAGTCTGGCACCTCCTCAAAAACCTTAACATAGAGTTATCATTTGGTCTAGCAATTGTGCTCAGGAATATGTCCAAGAGAAATGAAAACATATATCCACATGAAAAATTGTACAGGAACATTTATAGTAGCATTAGTCAAAAAATCCAAAATAGTAACAAAGCTAAATGTTGATCAGTTGATAAAAGTCTAAACAATATGTGGTATAGCCATAAAATGTAATATCATTGGGGTGTAGAAGTGAAGAACTGGTATGTGTTACAATGTGGATGAACCTTGAAAACATGTTAAGTGAAAGAAGCAAAACACAGAAGGCCACCTTTACTAAGATTCCATTTATGTAAAATGTCCAAAATGGGCAAATCTATATATAGAGAAAATAGATTAGTGATTGCTGGGGCTGTTGTGGGGTGATAGCTAAAGAGTGCAAGGTTTCTTTCTTTTCCCTAATGAGGCAAAATTCACATAACATAAAATTCACTATTTCATCCATTTTAAAGTGTAAAATTTAGTAGTTTTTGTATTCAAAATGTCAAATTATTACTACTATCTCGGAACATTTTTATCTTCCCTAGAAGAAATCCTGTGCCCCATAAGTAGCCAATCCCCACTTCTCCCTTTCCCCAGCAACTTCTGAATCTGCTGCACCATTTAATATTCCCAGCAGCAATGTAGGAAGGTTCTAATTTCTCCAAATCTTTGCCAACACTTCTTATTTTCTTTTTTGTTTTTTAAAAATTGCCATCCCAGTGGGTTTGAAGAGGTTTCTCGATGTGACTTTGATTTCCATTTTCTTTTTTTTTAATGTTTATAGTAATTTATTTTTTTAAAATTTCAGAATATTATGGGGGTACAAACTTTTTTTTTTTTTTTTTTTTTTTGAGACAGAGTCTCACTCTGTTGCCCGGGCTAGAGTGCCATGGCGTCAGCCTAGCTCACAGCAACCTCAAGCTCCTGGGCTCAGGTGATCCTCCTGCCTCAGCCTCCCAAGTAGCTGGACTACAGGCATGTGCCACCATGCCCAGCTAATTTTTTCTATATATTTTTAGTTGTCCGATTAATTTCTTTCTAATTTTAGTGGAGGCGGCGTCTCGCTCTTGCTCAGGCTAGTCTCGAACTCCTGAGCTCAAACAATCTGCCCGCCTCGGCCTCCCAAAGTGTTAGGATTACAGGCGTGAGCCACCGTGCCTGGCCCAAACATTTTGATTACATATAATGCCTTTGCCTCACCCAAATCAGGGCTGCAAGCTTGCCCTTCCCCCATACCGTGCACACCACATCCATTAGTTGTGAGTTTACCCACCCCCACCACCCCACTCCTACGATTTTTTTTTATGACTAATGCTGTGGAACATCTTTTCATGTGATGATTGGCCATTTGTATGTCTTCTTTGAAGAAATGTCTATTAAATCCTTACCCAATTTTTAATTGGGTTGACATTCTGCTCAGTTGCAAGACTGCTTTAAAATATCTTCTGGATGTTATTAATAGACCTTCATGAGATATATGGGTTGCAAATATTTTTCCCATTTTGTGAATTGCCTTTTCACTTTCCTGATAATGTCTTTGACTCACAAATGTTTTTATAATTTTGACAACATCCAGTTCACCAATTTTTTGTTCTTTTATTGTGCTTTTCATGTCATATTTAACAGTGTGTTGCTTAATCCAAGGTCATGAAAATTTACACTTGTTACCTTCTAAGAAGTTTTATAGTTTTCACTTGTACATTTAGTTCTTTGATCCATTTTGAGTTAATTTTTGTATGTAGTGTAAGGTAGGGCTTTAAATTTGTTCTTTTGTGTGTGGATATCCAGTTGTCCCAGTACCATTTTGAAAAAACCCCATTGGAAAGACTTAGCACCCTTGTTGAAATCAGTTGACCATAGATGTGTAGGTATTTCTGGGCTCTCAGTTCTCTTCCATCGATCCGTATGTCTGTTTTTATGCTAGTACTATACTGCTTTGATTACTCTAGCTTTGTAGTAAGTTTTAAAATTGGGAAATGTGAATCCTTCCATTTAAATTCATCTATTTCAAGATTAGTTTGGCTATTTGGGGTCTCTTATAATTCCATATGAATTTTAGGATAAGCTTATTCATTTCTGCAAAAAAGAAGTTTCATAGGGATTTCATTGAATCTGTTGATCAATGTGGGGAGTTATTGCCATCTTAACAATATTACATCTTTGAATCCATGAATATGGGCTGTCTTTCCACTTATTGAGGTCTTTAATTTTTTTCAACAATGTTTTCTAGTTTTCAGTGTACAAATCTTAAGCTTCCTTGGCTAAATTTATTCCTGTGTATTTGATTCTTATTTGAAGCTAAGTGGAATTATTTTGTTTTTGGATTGTTCATTTGTGTAGAAATAAAACTAAGTTTTGTATATCGATCTTACATTTTACAACTTTGCTGAACTAGTTTATGACCTTTTTCTGGATTCTGTAGGGTTTTCCATATATAAGATTATGTCATCTGCAAATAGAGATAGCTTACTTCTTTCCTATTAAATGCCTTTTAAAAAAATCATATTTTATTTTTCTTAGTAATTACCCTGGCTTGAATTTCCAGTGAAATGTTCCATAGAAGTGGCAAGAGGGGATGTCCTGTCTTGTTCCTAATGTAATAAAAAACTTTTGCCATTAAGCATGATGTTAGGGAGGTACGTTTTTGTAGATGCTTCTTATCAGACTAAGGAAATTCCCTTCTGTTCCTAGTTTATTTTTATCACGAGAGGATGTTGGCTTTTGTCAAATGCTTTTTCTATGTCTATTGAGGTGATTGTGTGTCTTTCCCCCGTCATTTCTGTTAATATGATTTATCATATTGATTAATTTTCCTTTGTTAAACCACCTTTGTATTCCTGGAATAAATCCCACTTGCTCATAGTATAAGATTCTGTTAATATCCTATTGGATTTGGTTTGTCAGTATTTTGTCAAAGATTTTTGGCTGTATATTTATAGGGATATTGGTCTATAGTTTTTTTGCAATGTCTTTGTTTGGCTTTGGAATCAGGTCTAATAGAATGAATTAGGAATAGTTTCTTACTGCAGTGATGAATATCATCTAAATTTGTTTGTGGTGCTGGCTGTATAACTCTGTGACAGTGCTAAAAATGATTGAGTTGTATAAAATGAGAGACTTGTATGGTATCTCAATAAAGCTGCTAGCACAAAAGAAATCTTCAGGAAGCTCCTCACTGGTATGCTTAGCCCAGAGTTCTTATCCGGCCTTCAAAGTGCCCAACAATCTTTCTAGCTATCATATTTCCACATTACCTCTGATTTATCTTTGTATGTAACTCTGATCCAGTGACAGGGGTCACTTTGCTGTCCCCACTCACCACTTCCTGCTCCCCAAGATCTCCCAGAACATCTTGTGCATCTTTTTCACCCTGCCTAGGGGCTGTTCCCACCTCTCTTGAATGTTCCTGTCCATCTTTGCCACTGACAATTGAACCTTTCTTTCAAAGTTCTAATCAAGTTTCTTCTGTTCACCACTCTAGCCTGCAGTAATCTCTTGGTCCCAAACCCCTAAATTTGGTGATTATGTTGTATCAGTTAAAAAAAAAAGGATAAGTGTGATCTGGAATGTGTGAGTTTTCTTAAGGAGACAGTAGGAGAGAATATTTGAAATCAGAACTGTCCTGGGAAATCTGGTAAATGTGTTTATAGCACCCATAGGCATTTACTCTTCTTTTAAATGCATTTACAGTTAATTCACAAGTTTATAGAGATAACTTTTCATTTGGATTTCTCTGCTCTCCCCCAAATACAGTCATTTGCTACATGTTTTGGTCAACAAGGGCCACATATACGATGGTCTTCCCCAAAAGATTATAACGGAGATGAGAAATTCCTATTGTCTAGTGACATTGTATCCATGGTAACATTACACCCAAAGTAACATCATAACACAATGTGTTACTCATGTATTTGTGGTGATGCTGGTGTAAATAAATCTGCACTGCCAGTCGTATAAAAATCTAGCACATGCAATTATGTACAATACATAATACCTGATAATGATAATAAATGATAATAAATACAGGTTTATGTATTTACTATACTTTTAATCATTATTTTAAAGTGTACTTCTCCTACTTATTAAAAAAAAAAAAGTTAACTGTGAAACAGCCTCAGGCAAGCCCTTCAGAAGGTATTCCAGAAGAAGGCATTGTTATCATAGAAGATGACAGCTCCCTGTGTGTCATTGCCCCTGAAAATCTCCA
>CAUYSK010017521.1:0-11900 GCA_963575035.1 Avahi laniger
TACACAACAAATCTATGTCCAGTGGCTTAATCTCTGATAAAGAGCTCCGTATGTTGAAACATTCCAAGCCTTTAGACAAAGCTTCATGTCTTTAACCAATTACAGGCCAAAGAATCTTTTAACCCACGTATAACCTGTAAGCCCCCGCTTTGAGATGGCCCACCTTTTCGGGCCAAACCAATGTATGCCTCCCACGTATTGATTTATGACTTCACCTGTAACCCTTGTCTCCCTAAAATGTATAAAACCAAACTGTAACCCAACCTCAGTGAGTCCACTGCTCAAGACCTCTTGAGCGTGGCTCCGGGTCATGGTCCTCAAATTTGGCTCAGAGTAAATTTCTTTAAAATTACTTTACAGAGTTTGGTCTTTTTTTCTGTTGACAAGATAATACATGAATTCACAGGAGAGGATGAGGCAAGACAACCATGCCTTCGCAAATGCTGAAAGCAATGCTAGCATTGTATGGAATGTCCAGGCAATCTGTGTATAACCTAAGGAAGTATAGGGTTCCTAAGACAGCAACATTCTGAGAAATGTAGGCTGAAAACCAAAATTTAAGAAGACAAATTCTGGAGGACATGCCACGATAGGAGGTGCCTTCTTAATGCACAGAAACTTTCTTCATCTCTTCCCCCCATGGCTGACACTCTCAATACTCCCCCCCACCCTTGACAGCCATCTCTCTGCAACTCTCCCTCTTTCCTCTTTCCCACTTGCAACTTCCCACCTCCCCAAGTGCTGAGTGCCCCCAAGCAGTCTCTCTGACCCTCTCCATGCTTTCTCTTAGTCATTCATTATGTAGGTAAACTTAACTTTTCTGCTGTGTTTAGTTTTATCTACATTTTACCTATGTCTTAGATTCTCCTGAGAGAGGAGCACAGGAGCTCACCCAGGCAGGGAGGACCCTTCTGCATTAGAAAGAGGGGGTGGCGCTGGGGAGAGAGTGGAAGATTATGAACAGTCGCATTTATTACTTTTATCTTTCTTACTTATGAAAATAATATACATATATATTTTGGTAATTTGCCTAGCCTCCCTTTAGGATATACAGGAATTTAAACACAGTATCGAATTTCATACTTTATCAATAATGTATGCATATGTTTATAAATGTATATAGTCATATACCATATTTATGCATACACTTGTGTTTGAGTATGCGTAGCAGAAGCCTCTCCTTCTCCCTCACCCATCCCCAGCCAGCTCAGTGGTCGTCTCCTCACTTGATCTCTGCCACATTTCAACATCCCACTTCTCCTTCCATCTGTACCCCGTACCTCTTTATCCTACCTCAAGATTCATTCAGCAAGTAACTTCTGAGCACATACATGCTCCAGGCTCTCCTCCAGGGATCCTGCAGTGATTGAGCAAGCAAAAATCCTTTGCCTAATAGATTTTACAATAAACAAGTACGTAAAATATATAGCATACCACAAGGTGATAAATACCATGGGGAAATTAAACAGGATTAGGAGTGTGTGGTGGTTGGTGGTAAGGTGATTTTAACTTTAAATAGGATGATAATTGAGCAAAAATCTGAAGGAATGAGGAAGTAAGCTATTCAGATATCTGGAGGAAGAGCTTTCTAGGCAGAGAGAACAGCCTATGCAAAGGCCCTGAGGTAGGAGCTGTAGGGGATGAAGACTAGAGACACCAAGCAGTGAAGAAGTCAGAAACAGACGTATAACTCCCAAAGGAAGCTCAGGGCTTAGAGGCAAATTGACATAATCCACAGCGGAGAGAGCAGCCGATGCTGGCGTCAGACTACCCGGGCCTGAATCTAGCCTCCATCACTTACTAACTGTATTAGTTTCTTATTGCAGCTGTAAGAAATGACGACAAGTGTAGTGGCTTAAAACTAGACAAATTTATTATCTTAAGGTTCTCTGGATTAGAAGTCCAACAGGCATTTCACTGGGATAAAATCAAGGTACCAACAGGAGCCTTCCCTTCTGAAGGCTTTCGCTAGTCACCCTGTTTTCTCATCTGTGTAGTGGGGTAACATCCACCCCGCAGGCTGAGGGCACCAGGAGAGAAAGGCGATACTCCGTTTTTTGATTCTCGGTGGATTTTTGCCAAAAGTAGGTGAAATGGAGACTGAGCTAGGACAGTATCTGAACAGAAGGCCTGTGTTAGAAGAGGCTGGTGTGGCCCCTGGTCGGCAGCCCTTCTCCAGCCCCAGGTGACCAGAGCCAGCCTGGATGCCAGCAAAAGGCAGACTCTGGGGCCAAGAGTCACCTCCCGCGGACTGACTCTGCAGGCCGTGGGCAGGGCCCAGCCATCTGCGTTTTTAACAGACACCCCAGGTGATTCTGACTCAGGCAGCTCATACCCCACATCTTGAGAGCCAGAGCTGCAGGGCAGTGGTCTGCGAAGCAGGGCGGGCACACCCTGGTGGCACGAGGGCCCCTTAGAATGTTGGCAGAAATCACCAGAATGTGTCTTCACGGGATACCCATTTTTTAAATTTAAAATATAAGAACGATTAAATAGGCAATCAGCACAGTGGTTTAGAGTGTGGGCCCCACTGCAAGGTCTCCTTTCTGGCCTTGTCACCATGGAGCTGTGTCATCTCAGGTAAGTTATTTAGCCCCTTTGTGCCTCGGTTCTGCCATCTGTGAAGCAGGGACTTTCATAGTTCCTGCCTCACGGTGGTGTTGTTGGAGGACGAATGTAAAGTGCCAGGTACAGGACAGTCATTGTAGGTATCAGCTTCCATTATTAGTCCTATTATTTTTAATATACAAATCGCTACTAGATCCCTCATTCTGTGCATTTACCAGATGGTTCCACATCCCACACTAAATTTATAACCTATTGGTAGAGTGGTACAGTGATCTTCAAACTATTCCCTTCCCTCATACATCATCAAATATATTCTGCAAAACTATGTATTTTGGACATATTTCTAAGTCAGCATCTAAATTTCATCATAAGATATAGCTGCAAAGGATCCCCTTGCCAGAAGTTTTAAGCATTGACCCTGTTGGTGGGAAAGTAAATTAGTGCAACCTCTATGGAAAACAGTATGGAGATCTTAAAATAGAACGACCATACAATCCAGCAATCCCACTACTGGGTATTTACCCAAAGGAATAGCAGTCAATACATTAAAATACAACTGAAAAAAAAGTACAACTGCACTCGTATGTTTATCACAGCACTATTCACGATAGCAAAGATATGGAATCAACCTAAGTGTCCACCAGTGGAGGACTGGTGAAGACAATGTGGTATACATACACAATGGAATAGCATTCAGCCATGGAAAAGAATGAAATCGTGTCTTTTGCAGCAACATGGATGGAACTGGAGGCCATTATCTAAATGAAGCAACGCAGACACAGAGAGACAAACACTGCATGTTCTCACTTGTAAGTGGAAGCTAAATGATGTGCACACGTGGAAGCACAGTGTGGAACAACGGAGACTCGGAGAGGCAGGGGCAGCGGGAGAAGGGTGGAGGATGGGAGGTTGCTTGGTGGGTACGATGTGTGTGTTGCTCGGTGTCGGATGCACTGGGGGCCCCCGACCTCACCACACCGCAGTGTATCAATGTAGCAAAATTGTGCTACATTGTACCCCATGAATATATACAAATAAAAAATAAATTTAAAAAAATCCTTAAAAAAGAAAGCCTTAAGTATTGACATTTTAAAATGTATACACAATGGAATCTATCAGGATAGTTTGCTATATATATAATCCATTCAAAACTATGTACAGGCTCTTTAACATTGAAATATTTGCTTCCTTCTCTTTTCCCTTCTAAGTTAATATTTCCATTCCACTCCTCGCACGTACTTTTATCCTAACGTCATGTCTTTTTATGAAATTCAAAATTTAATAAAATGTTGAAAATATTTGATTGATCAACCTCTCTCTCATACATTTCTCCAAAAATTTGTATGTAACTCAGAATTTTAAAATGTGTTTTATTTTCTGTGAGTTATTATCAATTATTGCTAGTATCATCTGACAGTTTGTGACAAGTTAGTTTTTGAGACTTAGAGAGTAAACCTTTATTGGAAATGTGTCTCATAACGGGCTGACAGACACATCCTCTCCCATCTCTCCAGGGGTAGATGTGACATTGTAGGAACGAGACAAGGTTCGGCACCAGTGCTATTCTTACTTGCTATTTTTATAGATGTTTGGGCTGAGAACTCTTGTTCATATAAATAGGCAAGAATTTTGTCACTTAATTCTTTTAAATCCTTCCGTATCATAAACTAAAAATTACGTAGTGACTGACCAGCAAGCTCTATTACTAATGGTACGTTGAACTAGGTCCTCCTTCATGTGGTTGCAGGGACCTGGAAAACGCTGGACGTGCGATACAGTTTGTTCACTGGTCATCAGGGTCATTCGGTTTCTTCGATTCTGGGAAATCAGCCAAAAGGCTTTACCATGATTTGCCAAGGATTATTCACGATACCTGTTACTTCTTCACTCAGAATTAAAGCTGTTAGTCTGAAAAAGGACCGGGATAATTTTAATACCATTAAATCACTATACCTATAGAGATACATTATTTTTTATAAGATGTGTTTATCACAGAAGCTCCTTTAAATATATTTTTGTCAAGATCATGGAGCAGCAGGGTTTCAGAGCATCCTGTTTCTGGGAAATGTCCAGTTGGCAAATAGTGCTCAGCTTCAAGCCATTCAGCCAAATCGGATTTATTTCCTGTGAGAAAAAAACACCTCGGCTTCATTTGTCAATTACATAAACTTCTTAATATGTAATTTAAGGAATGTTATCTTTAAAATGACTGAGAAATAAATTATGGAGTGCATCTCATAAGACAAATGATCAAAAGCAGTTAAGATAAAATTAAAATAATACATTCATTTTACAATAAATTATAAAACAAGAAAAATTAGTATTTTTATCTTTATTTAATTTTAAATAAGGCAAAATAATGTAGCTAAAAATATGAGTTATATGTGAAGCAAGGATTATGAGAAAATCTATAGCATTCTTGAGAAAATGTGTATACATGTGAATTTTTGAATTTTGATGTCTAATCTATGAGAATAATTAAGAATCAAGTGTAAAAATCAGAATAATTACATTAATTTTGTAAGACATCATCAGGATTAAACATTTTCTGTGTATTTCAGGGAAGAGGAAAGAAATATATAAGAATGTTAAAACTGGATTTTTCTGGCATGTAAATTCAAAAAACAGGAAGTAGAAAACAAAAACATTCTTAAAGATAAAATGAGGATTGATTACAATCAGAATAAATATTTCACACGACTAGATAAAAATAAATTTTGGCAACCTCATAGAAAATACACACTCAATCTGAAAGAAATTAAGGTTTAATCTATGGGTTTTTGTTTCATCTAAAGCATTTTGAAATGCTGAGTAGCCCCAACAACCACTGTAATTTCTCTGAAGAGTGTCACAAACCAATATTGCATCAATGTTTCTAAATTGCATTTTGCCCTAGGTGGAAGTATTGAGATTAGCTGAAAAAATTGCTCATGTTTAAATGCGTTTTAAAAAGTTATTTTCAGCCTCAGTGTCTCTTACCAAGGCTTGTTTGCTTTACTCTCCAGGGACGCTCTATCAAGAGTGATGCATTTTATGTCAATGCATTTTATGAAAGAGAACAGGCCTTCAAACAAAAATCGTCATACTCCCACCTTGCTAGTCTCCCCTATGACGTGCGTGGGCCGTGGTACCCCATTCCCAGTGCTAAACTTCACGCCCTGTATGAAACATGGAGCCCCAGATATTTATGGTGCTTCGATTTTAGTCATTAAAGGAGGTTTTGCCAAATCAATATTTTGAATCATTTCTGTGTGAGACACCTCTCGCCCCCTGCCCAAGGTTCACCTTGGTGAGATCTGGGGAGGTGAGGGGGTGGCTTTCTTCTGTTAGGTGGGAAAAGCCTTCTGTGAATGCAAGTTTATCCTCAGACGCATCAAATTTTCGGAAAGAGAACACATGGCAACTGATGAACAAGAAATAAATTCCCAAACTCTAGTGGTCTGTGTACCCAAATTTGAAGATTTCTACTGTAATAGATATATAATACATGTATATATACATATATATATAATAGATAAATACACTTACGGGGATTTGTTTACACAAGTAACTAACTAAATAAATGAGATTTGGTGCTCAACTTTTTTTTTTTAACTGATGGGTGAGCCACCAAAGAAGTCTGGAGACCACAGGTGGCCTCCAGGAAGAGAGGCTGCCGGAGCAGCAGGGAAGGCAGCGACACCACCGGCCTCCATATTTATTCTTTACTCACCTCTTTTCTTCTCTCTTGGCCCCTTGGACTTCCCCTACTCCCCTCTCCCTGCTCCTTCCTCCGCCCCTGCATTCTCTGAGCACCCCAGGCATGAGGCACCTTTCCTTCCCGGTTCCCTTCTGGGTGAAGCTGGCCTCCTGGAGGACACTGAGAACACGTGTTCTCCACACTAGCTGCCTTTGTCCTCTGTTCATGTCGTTCCCCCAGGAAGTGGATGGTGGGAGAATCTTCTCTAAATAGTATCCAGAGGTTGTTTTTCCCACATCTCCTCTTGCCCTTTGCTCTTTCGCATCCAGCTGGGCTGTCCCAAAAGGGATGGGAAAGTGGCCCAAAGCAGAGAACAAGGAGCATTTCACAAGTAAGCTTCAAGGAGATCTCAGGACGTAGAAAGTAGATTCAATAGAATCCACGTGGAGTGAGCAGGAAGCTGCTTCTCCCCAGGTTGGTAGGGATGGGGGCGGGTGGGAAGGCAGGAAGAGAATCTGGGAGAAGCTGCAAGTGTTTAAAGCTGGGCTTCCGAGGGGTGGGACCACCCTGATGGGACACTTAGGAAAGTTCTGGGGCAGCTTTTCGCTGTTGTGATGATGAAGGATTCAACTGGCATTTGTGGGTAGGATGGGCAGGGATGCCCTGCAAGAGCGACAGTCCTGCACAATAAAGCATCACCCTGCACTCTGCACGAGTCTCAAATATCTTCCTGCCAGGCGCTCGTGCAGTTGGAAAACCTGTCTGTGATGATGGGAGACTAGAATCTAGCTCTTTTTGCATCAGCTGTGAATCTCTACCACTCAAGTGACTACATTTTCCTCTCTGCCTCTCTCCTTACCTTGTTGTGTGACCTTGGAGAGTCCCCTCCCTCTCTGGGCCTTACTCAGTGTTCTCATCTTTAAAAAAATAAATAAATAAATAATGAGGGGAATAGTCTGTAAGTTCCTCGAAAGGTTAAACAGAGTTACCATATGACCCAGCAAATCCACTCCTAGGTATACACTCAAGAGGAGAGAAAACATATGTCCCCGTAAAGCTTGTACATGAAAGTTTACAGCAACATTCTTTATAATCGCTGAAAAGTGTGAACAACCCAATTGTCCAGCAATGGATGAACTATAACACACTGAGCTATTTCCATACAGTGGAATATATTCAGACTAGAAGGAATGAAGAGCAGATACAAACACAGCACGAATGAACCTTGAAAACACTGCCTTAAGTGACAGAAGCCAGTCACAAAGGATCCCACCTTGTCTGCTTCCATTCATATGAAACGTCCAGATCAGGCGAATCCCTAGAGACAGAAGTAGACTGGGGTTTCCTGGGGATGGGAGGGCGGGGTGGAGAATGACTGATAAGGGATATGGGGCTTCTTTTTGGGGTGGCAAAAATGCTCTAAAATTTACCGTGGTGATGGTTGCACACATCGGTGACCATACTAAAATCCACTCAACTGCACACTTTCAATGCATAAATTGTGTGGTATGTAAATTATGCCTCCATAAAGCTGTTGCATTAAGAAGAACAAAAGAGGAGCAGTGTGCTCTGAGGGTGAAGTGACACACCCTGAGGCCGGGCTGCCAGGGCGGACCTCCAGCCTGCCACTTGCGTGGCACATCAGCGTGTGACCCCCGGCATCAGTTTCCTCCTCTGTAAGATGGGTATACTAATAGGCCTTACTCATGGAACGACTTTGAATAGCAAATAAGGTGGCATTTGTAAGGTACTCAGAACAGTGCCTGGCAGGTAGTAAGCACTATGTAAGTTCATCAAATATTTTTTCAGATGGAGCGTTTGGGTAAAATTACCTGAAGTTTGATATCCGCCACCAGAATTAAACCCCAGCTTTAGCGTCCAGGCTGCTTGTTTCTGTCCGTGGGTGTCCTGTGCCCGGTGCAGGGGGAATGAGTGGCGGTGGCGGATTTTCCAGGTGTCTGTGACAGGTGCCTGCAGTTCAGAGATGCACCAGCAGAGGGCGCCGCACAACCAAATACTGCGCAGCGGCCGGTTCCTCCCCGCGGATAAGGTGGACCTTGCGGACCACGTCTCTGCCCCTCCGCCCCACACGGCCCTGGCCCTCTCTCCCCCGACGCTCCCAGCTCACCGCTCCCCGGGCTGGCCCACCCTCTTTCTCACCATGGCCTGGAGCCTGACTGAGAAGCCTGGTATTTGGCCCCTATGGTGCCCAAACACTGGACCTCAGGCACCGCTTCTGGAACCTACTGGCTGCCTCACCCTCCTTCCCTCTGTCCAGGCCCTGCCCGGCTGGCCCACCCATGCCAGAGCGAGACTGGAACCAGACCGTTGCATGTCACTGGACTCCAGTCCCTCCCCCCACCCTTTCTGTCCTCCTTGCACCCTTGATTCCGAGACAAGAACTAAAGCTAGACTTCACATTCCACTCACACTATCCGAGTGCCCGCTGCCCGCCTTCTTGGCCATGGGCTCATCTGACCTCACAACAACGCTTTGAAGTTAGCATATTACTCCCATTTTGCAAATGCAAAATTGGGGCTCAGAGACGTTAAATGTCCTTCCTGAGACCACACAGCGGATGGGCAGGTCTCACTCAGACATTCTGATTTGCAGCCCAGTGTTGAGCCCCAACTTTTATTTTGATCTCCTTTTGCCTCAAGAAAATCCAGAGAGTTTTAGGACTGGGATGTACCTTAAAGTTCACATTCCACAACTTCCCACCCAGGTGTTCGATGACTCAGCCAGGCCGGTCAGGGGCAGGGGGCCACAGCCTTCCCTGGGGACAGCTCTGCCGGCTTCCTTCTACCTAATTTTCAGGTCTCAGCTTAATCGTTGTGGGGACCTACCCTGACCCCAGAATTGGTATGAAGATTATTTTCAGTGGAAGACATTTGAGAGTCAACAAATACAGAAAGAAGTCTTCTTGGAGCTTCCCTTATCTGAGTAAAAGCAGCAACTTTTGGGAAATTAAGCTGTCAGAAATTCCTTCTTCATGGGTGGGTCTACCCCCAGGAGAGAGACTAAGAGCAAACCTACCATAAATTCCCTTTCCTGGGGAGTCTCATGGCCATGAAGAAAACGGAAAGACCACTTGCTCCCGCGTAAACAATCACAAATTTTCCCAGTTCCCATTTGTTCTCCTAAAAACCCTATTTCTTCTTCCCATAGAAGCCCTTTCTCCCCCCCGCCCATTTCCCTACTAAGTTAGGTACACAGGTGCAGCTTAATGATGAGGTTACAAGTCCTGATAAACCCATCGTAAATTGACAATATCATAAGGTGAAAATGCATTTAACTTACCTAACCTACTATTGGGGCTCGGAAACCAATACCCCAAAATATGGCATTTTGACATGCTGGACTGATTGAAAAAAACTCAAAGTCTCACTGACCTTCCCCCTCTTCCCCCCACCATGGGCTCTCACCAAAAAGTTGAAAAACTTCAACTTTTTTATTTGCCTAAAATCCAGACCAACCTAGGAGAACAATTGTTCTTATCTTCTCTTCCCTGTAAGACCAGGAATGTGACCACAACCAAATAGACTCTTTAAGAAGATAATTTCTGTCTCTCAGACTCATTCAAGTTCCAAAGGGAACTATTTACTAGTTAATCTTTGTTCTCCATCTACTTATCCTCCCTAATAATCCTTTATTGCCCCTTGACAGAATTCCTCTTTCCCCCCTCCCATAACCTGTTTTACCAGAAAGGCATGTAGCCTTCTAAACCCCCTTCGGGAGCTGAATTTTCAGTCTGAAGGCTCCCATGAATACACATTAAATAAATTTATACCTTTTTCTACAAATAATCAATCTGCTTCATGTCCGTGAGTTTTCAGCAAACCTCAGGGTGGCAAGTACCTTTGCTCCTTGCACCATGGAACATCACGGCTTGGCCCAGCCTACCCTGAACGTGCCCAGAACACTTGCAGTAGCCTACGCTTGGGCGAAATCGGGCAACACAGAGTACCTGTGGTTTAACCTCAGGATCTCCTGGGAGCTGTGGCTTGGCGTAGCTGTCCAGCATTGTGGGAGAGTATTGTCTTTCATATCGACAGCCCAGGGAAAGGATCAAAATCAAAATTCCAGGGAAAAGATCAAAATTCAAAATTCCTACCACAGTTTCTACCAAATGTGTGTCAATTTCACACCATTGTCAAGTCAGAAAATCATAAGTCAAGGCCAGGCGCAGTGGCTCATGCCTGTAATCCTAGCATTCTGGGAGGCCGAGGCGGGAGGATTGCTTGAGCTCAGGAGTTCAAGAACAGCCTGAGCAAGAGCGAGACCCCATCTCTACTATAAATAGAAAGAAATTAGCCAAACAACTAAAAATAGAAAAAATTAGCCAGGCACGGTGGCGCATGCCTGTAGTCCCAGCTACCCTACCCGGGAGGCTGAAGCAGGAGGATCGCTTGAGCCCAGGAGTTTGAGATTGCTGTGAGCTGGGCTGATGCCGTGGCACTCTAGCCCTGGCAAGAGAGTGAGACTCTGTCTCAAAAAAAAGAAAAAAAAATCATAAATCGAACTATTGTAAATCAGGGATTGTCTTCTATAAGCCTCTAACTGTAAGGATGGCCTTGCTGAAATAACAGGAAAATATCTAATCCCGTAATTTTTTAATAACAGCTAAAGATCAATCTTATGAGCTCTTTCTGCTGACAGGTAACCTGCTGGGACTCTGTTGTCACAAAACATGGGAAAAGAGTGAAAGAAAGAAAATATAAATCTTTCTCTTCACATTCCCTGGCTCATAGCCTTTAGAATTTGTTTTTGTAGCCCAAAGGTGTTCTCGAGAAGCTCCCGGACCAGACAGCAGGGGGTGAAACTCTAAGGCCTTCGTTTCCTCCCCAAAACCACATCTCAGGGGCAAAATCACATCCCATGTCATAGGCCTGACTACACTGCAGAGATAACCAAGTCTCCAGGAACAGAAGAAACAAGAAAGACAGAGGTGACATATCGACTTCTGGCGACTGCCAGCTATTTACTCCACAACAATTACTGTTTTTCTCTTTGTCCCCATAAAAGCATCCAGCCACTTGGCCTGGCTACTGGCATCTCCCATCTCTTTCTTTGGGATGCCACGCCGTCTCTCTGCTCTCTTCCTTGCCCACACCCTTCTCTCTCTCTCTCTCTCTTTCTCTCTCACACATTCTCTCTGTCCTTCTAAAGGATACAATTAAATTTGTTTCCTTTTATATCTTAATTTCTGCATGAGAAATCTTTCTCCATCCACACCATGAGCACCTACTAGGCTTTCCACACTAATGCTAACTTTAACCAGTTAGCATGGCAGCAGCTTCTTTTGTTAGCTCCCTTGTTCATAGGAATATGTCTTTTTTTTTTTTTTTTTTACTATTAATCTGTCTTTTGTCCGTTTAATCCACAGGCTTCCGGGTACTAAACCTGAGAGGGTTCAGGAGAAGTTTTCCCTCTTCAACGCCACCACCCCAGGACAGCTCCTTCCTGGCCCTGGTAGCTGATCCTTACCTCAGCAGTAATTCCTCATCCCTTTCCTTTGTGAGCACTTATCCCACGATCTGGAAATGCTTTAGTAGAGGGTACTTTCCAAAGTAGCTGTACGATTCTGCATTCTCACCAGCAGTGTACAAAAGTTCTGGTCACTCCCAGTCTTCTCTAGCGCCTTTAATGTCAG
>CAUYSK010017522.1:0-20771 GCA_963575035.1 Avahi laniger
GACAGAGTCTCACTTTGTTGCCCTGGCTAGAGTGAGTGCCGTGGCGTCAGCCTAGCTCACAGCAACCTCAAACTCCTGGGCTCAAGCGATCCTTCTGCCTCAGCCTCCCGAGTAGCTGGGACTACAGGCATGCGCCACCATGCCCAGCTAATTTTTTCTATATATATATTTTTAGTTGTCCAGATAATTTCTTTCTATTTTTTGGTAGAGACGGGGGTCTCGCTCTTGCTCAGGCTGGTCTAGAACTCCTGACCTTGAGCGATCCATCCGCCTCGGCCTCCCAGAGAGCTAGGATTACAGGCGTGAGCCACCGCGCCGGGCCATCATCCCTGTTTTGTAGAGGAGAAAACCAAGGTGTAGAGGGGTTAAGTGACTTGGCCAAGGACACGCAGCTGGTAGAGGTGGAGCAGGCACTCTTCCAACCGTGCTGGAATGGCAGGCCCGTGAGGTGGGCCTCTGCATCACTGCATCATGGGGGGATAGCTCCTGGGGAGATGGGGTCCGTCCTCTGATCTGGGTTAGAACAGTCTGGAGAAAGCCTGTGAGAAGCCTGGAGGAGGGAGGAGGGTGGGAGGGAGGGAGGAGGAGGAGCCGGCAGTGACTCAGCAGGGCAGGATAAGGATCTTCCAGCCCAGGGAGAGGTAACCCCACTCCTCTGCCAGGGGAGACAGAGTCACAGAGCCTGCGGCATGGGTTGGCCAGGGCAAGGGAACATCCTGGGAGAACGTGGCGGGGAAAGCTCCTGGCAGGCAAGGGAGGAGTCAAGCACCTGGGGGTATCCCTTCCGCCCCTGCCCTCTTCACACACCCATCGCCCAGACATCCTGGCACACAGGGAGACAGAGCCCCGGCAGGGCAGCGGAGAGGCAGGCGGGCAGCAGGCCCTGGTCCTCTCAGCTTCTCTTTGGCTTCATAGGGAAGCGGGGGCGGGGGGCATGTTCTTTGGGAGGCCTGAGCTGGGTCAGGTGTGGATGGGGGACCTAGGGCAGGATCGGGCCATTGCTGAGGTAAGAGGCCCTCTGCCCCAGGGTTTCCGCTGACATCACAGCCAGCTCAGGGTGAGGCAGGGCCCTCTGGGCTCCTGTCCACTGGAAAGAAAGGGAAAGTGCACATTCACACACCCACCCCCACACACACCCAGACACGCTGCTGCTGTCTGTCCTTCCCCGCCCCCCACCCCGGTGGCCCCTGCCACCCCTGCATACGCACTGGGGGGAGCACACACGGGGCGGCGGGGAGGAGGCTGCTCGAGGGATGCGAGTCCCAGGGTACTGAGCTACTCAGGCCTGGCTTTGCCAGCCACTGAGCAGCAGCCCCAGGAAGCAAAGGGAAGTCCTCGCCCTGGCTCTGTTAGTGGGTGGCCATCTAACTCCCAGTTTAAAGCCCATTCCATGATTCCAAACTCTCTGCTAATGGAATCCAGAATTCTAGCTGAGCCTTCCAGTGCTCTTGGGGTCCAGCCTCTCCTGCCCCAGAAGGGTGACATGGGGGACCTAGCCCAGCGGGACACTGTCAGTTCATGTCAGTGGTGGGTGGTAGGCAGGACAGCCTAGGTCTTCCTCTGCTCCACACCAGGACACTCTTTATGTCCCAAGGAACATCTTAGTGTCCTGAAGAGAGCAGTTGTGCCCGGGGCTAGATGGCTCAGCAAAGTCCTGCTGTGTTGAAGTCTGCCCTCAGCACCCAGACTCTTCTCTTTGCAAGAGTCCCCCTCTGCTCCCTTGTCTCCGGGCTGGCACCTGCATGGTATCATTAAAAAGGCACGTCACTGAGGTTAGACAGTACTGTGTTCCCATCCTGGTTCTACCGCTCACAGGCTTGTGACCTGAGACAAGTGACTTCATCTTACCAAGCCTCCATTTCCTCGTGTATAAATGGGGAAACGATAGCTCCTACCTCATGAGGTTATTGTAAAGAGGAAATGAAACAGTGCCCATGCCTGACATGGGGAAGGGCTCAGTGCATTTAAACTATTGTCAGTATTTAAGCAAAGTGAATGTCAGTGAGAAACGCCAGCATGGCAGCAGGATAGAGGGGCACTGTGGCAGGTATCTGCCTCTCCTGCCCACATCCAAGGCAGCCTCCACCCCTCCACCCCATGGCCCTTACAGTTCCTCTCTGTGTCCCCAGCACCTGGCATGGGTGGTACTCAGGGACTGTTTGGTGAACAAATGAATGAACTAGTGTATGTCCCTAATTTCCAGCTGGGGGGCCTCTGTGGGCTTCTCCAGTACCATCCTCCTACTTACCTGTCAGGAGGGGACCAGACTAGAGGCTCCCCCAGCTTAGGGATCCTGGGCTGGGGTCCCTCTGATGCTAATTCTCCAGCTGTGCAGGAGGTAGCATTGGTTGTTCACTGGGCACCTGGAGAGCTTTCCCTGGGGATGTTAGTTTTGTGGGGAGGGAGGAGTGGGACGTTCGCCAGTCCCTGAGCCAACACTGACTCACCCTCACCTCTTGGAGGGCAGCTCAGTCATCACCTGGTGCCAGCTCTGCCCCCCCAGCCAGCCACCTCTTGGGGCCTGACTTGCCACCCACCTGTAGATGGTAAGGCCTGGAGTCTGGAAAGCCAGAGAAGGTGGCAAACCATTGTCCCCCTCATCAGCTCACTGAATACTCCCACCATCCTGTGGAGAGAAGGGCAGAGGCAGTCATACCCCATTCCACAGAGAGGTGACAGCCTTGTCCTAAGGCCACACTGGCCAATTAGAAGCAAGATGCCCTGACTCCTAGCCTACTCTGTGCCTGCTGAAGGGAGCCCTGTGGGCTACGCCCAGCAATACCTCGGTGTTTTGCCTGTGGTTGCCACTGTGCTTCCTGCTCAGTCCACCCACATGTCTACCCTGAAGCCACCCCTCCTCCTAGATGCTCTCCTTGGCCCTAAATGCACCCACTACCACCTATAGCTGGTCTCAGATGGTTTAATGAGTGTCCCAAGACTGCGAAATTCTTGAAGGCAGGGGTGGGTTTTCCTTGTCTTCTCTGTCCTTTACAGCCGTGGTCCCTAGCATTTTTGGCACCAGGGACCAGTTTCATGGAAGACAGTTTTCCACCGGGGTGGAGGGACTGGGGGTAGGATGAGGGTGGGGCTGGAGCTCAGGCAGTGACGCCAGGATGGGGAGCGGCTGTGAGTACAGGTAATGCTTCTTTGCTGGCTCCCTGCCCCCACTCACCACTGCTGTGTGCCTCCCCATCCCTAAATTTCATAGAAGACAATTTTTCCATGGTGGGGCTAAGGGGGTGGCAGGGCTTTGCTGCCCGGTTCCTAACAGGCCACAGACTGGTGCAGCCCAGGGTTGAGGACCTCAGGTTTATAGGACCTAGCACCTAGCAGAGACAGAAAATGCCTGCCTATACTATGGGGCAGAGTCTCTTCCTAAGGATGTCCATCTGGAGCTAAGGGGACAGGTGTCTCCTCTAAACTCTGTGCTCCCCACCAGCAATCCCAGACTGAGTTTCTGAGAGCCACAGGGGAGCGGGAACTCTCTGAGGCCCCCCAGATGGAAATCAGAGGGCAGCCACCCGTCCTGCTCCGCTCCACAGAAACCCTGGGGGCTGCGTTCGCTGTCTTTCCTTTCTTCCTTCTTCCCTGAAGTCCAGCAGCCTATCCTCATTTGGGGTTTTGGCAGAATAAAGGCACAGTCACTATTCCAGCCCCCACCTCAACCCAACTGGCAGCTCCTAGCCTGCTGCCTTTGCCCAGACATGGCAGAGGGGCACTGGCAGCTTGGAAACGGAGTTGATTTTCCCTTTGGCAGTGTGGAAGGTGGGGGAGGGCAGAGGTTTGGCCCCCATTAGGTGAGGGGAGAGGGCAGGTATGCAAGTCCAGACAAGAGGCAGAGGGAGAACGTGACTTTCCCAGCTTTGGGGTCACTACATTAAGAATCAAAGACAAACTGGGGATCTGGGGGGCTGAGTGTATAAAGCCAATTGTCCCTACACCTACCTGGCCTGGGTCCCTGTTTCAGAGCTGCAGCCCTCGGTTCCTGCAAACCAGTGCTTTCTAGACACCCCCCAGGTGAATGTTTGCCGAGGGTGGCATTCTTCACTCTCCCCTCTTCTGCTTCAGTCTCTTCCTCTTCCTCACCCAGCTCCCCTTTCTCCTCAGCTCCTGCCTCCTCCCCTCTTTCTCACTCCCACCCATGTGCCTCTTTGTGTCTCCTCTTTCCTTCCCTGGTCCCTTCTCTTTTCTCACTCCTCTCTCGAAACCCCCACCCTCCTGCCTCAGCTCCCCGCCCCTGTCTCCTGGCCCCTCCTCCTCTCCCCGCATGGGGCTGCTTTCTCCCTGACTCAGCAAGGTGCTTTATAAGGTGCTGAGGGGCTCAGCCAAATCCAAACCACATTGTGCCTCTGTCCACAAGGCGAGAGGCTGCAGAGCAGAGGGAGAAGGGCCTGAGCTGCTCCCCTTCCCTTCTTGACTCCCTTTCCTTCTAAAGGGGTAGCTGCTAGGGGTACCTCCTGGCCAGTCTCAGTGCCAGTCAGCCATGGGCGTCTGCATTCTTGACCTTGGCATGGGCATCAAAAGATCGTTGGGCTCACCCACCAAGAATGTCATTGAAACTCCAGGTTCCTGGCTGGTGGGGGCAGGGAGGAGGTGAGGAGGGAAGAGGGAGGCCCTGAGCACTTTTCACAAGGGCCCCTCCAAGGTGGTTTTCATCAGAGCTGCTACCGATGTCCCACAGGTTCCCTGCCCCGCACCCCAGGCCAGCTCTCCTTTCCCAGCTCTTTTTCTCCTTGTTTAGGAAAAAGAAAGGAAGAAGGGGGGGGGAAGAGAGAGAGAGAGAGAGAAGGAAAAGAAAAACCAACCCAACAACAAAGTCTGTCCCACTCCAGTGAGGTAATTGAAAACAAACTTCTTCCCCACCCTCCCACCTCAGTTCTCACAGTGCAGAAAAGGGAAGAGCTGCCCTGGGAACCCAGCACTGGCCATGACCACGATGCCTACTCTGACCCGCAGGCTAGAGGGGCTGTGGCTGGACTGGCAGAGCGCCCTCCTTTCCCAGGGGCACTGGGGCAACAGTGAGGGACAAAGGCTCTGATGCCACTCCGGAGAGAGGCATCACCTTCCAGGTCTGGCCCACCACTGGCCTCTTCCCCTTTGAAACAAATCAACAACAACAACAAAAGCAACTTATTACCAAATGATTTAATTGGTGGTGTGGTTATAGAGCATCCAAGCCTTGGAGACCAAATGACTGTCCTCCAAGAAAAATCATGAAGTGGGGCTGTCCACAAGCCCTGGATGAGAGCTGTTTCCTCTGCGCTCACTCTCCTTGGCAGCCCTTTGAAGAGGGAGAAAGGGGGAGGAAGGGAGACCCTGTAGGGAGGGTCTAGGCTTATGGGTCTCCTAGGTGTCCTGCCCAGCAAGTCCCAACCCAGGCCTCAGGGAAGGAAGGAGGGGAGGACTCCGCAGCCAAACCACCCCTACCTCACCATCAGAAAAACCCAACAACCCCAAACCCCAAAGGAAGGAGAATGCCAAATGTCTTTATGGGGAAGCGTTTCACAAACGGGGATGCCTGGTCTGTCCATCGCCTGAATCCGGAGCATTCTCGCTGAGTCACCCGAGAAGCCTCTGGTGTTGAAACTGGTCCGGTGCCTCGTGCTGATTAATGAATTACAAATCCCCCACCCATGTACATGCTCCCTGGACACTGGAAGAAGAATGAGCTGGGCAGTGGGCCTGTGGTGCCCTCTTCTCCCCGCCCCCCCCCCCCGCAGGGGGCATTGTGAGCCGGTTAGTCACCTGCCCCAGCCCCTGGCGCCTCACTGAGCTTTAGCGTTTGGAAATGGGACAAGCGGCGGGACAATAGGCCAGGGGGGCGGTCAGCCCAGACAAAGGGCAGCAGGAAAAACACCATCACTTGCTTCCAGGCCAGCTCGCTGGCATTTGGGAGAATGTGTCATTGCATTTACTTAGGGGGAAGTGGGGGGAAGGTTAGAGACGAGGAGGCAGAGGTAGGGTGAGAGCAGGGTCCCTGCGCACGGGGCAGGGGACAGGCGTCCCCAGGCCGACACCAGGGGAGAACCCCACACCGAGGCCGCCTCACAGTCCTGGCTCTCGGGAGTCTGCAGACGGACTGATGCCCTCCCCGCCCCTCCCCCAGGAGGCCCAGGGTGGTACCACGGCAGCCTCGCCTCACCTCACCCCCCCTCGGTGTTGTGGGAGGAAGAGGGAGCCCCAGAAGCCCTCCCTTCCCTCCTCCCCCTCCTCCCCCCACCCCGGGGAGGGCCGCTACAATTTGTGGTTACAGCTTTACACGTCAGAAAAAAAAAAAAAGTTTGCAGAATGTCCCACACCGAAAAAAAAAAAAATCCGAAACCGAGCGAAAAAAACCTGCGAGTGGGCCTGGCGGATGGGATTATTAAAGCTTCGCCGGAGCCGCGGCTCGCCCTCCCACTCCGCCAGCCTCCGGGAGAGGAGCCGCGCCCGGCCGGCCCGGCCCCCAGCCCCATGGACCTCCGAGCAGGTAGGAGCCAGGCGTCCGAGGCTCCGGCCCCCGCCCCCGCCGAGCAGCCACGAGATCCGGTTCCCGTCCTTCCCCCCGACACCCCCGGGAAGCCCTGCGCCGGGCTCGGGGCCGGAGGAGGCACGGCTGGGCGCTCTCGAGAGGGGCCGGGTGGGGACGCGGCATTCTTGGAGTCCGTTCGGCGGGGCCAGGAGGTGGCCAGGGGTGCGGCGGGGAGCCCTGACGACTCGCAGACCTGGGGAGGCGGCAACCTGGAGCCCCAGCGAGGCGGGGTCCCGGGGAACCCGCAGACCGAGAGCCCCACGCAAAAGTCGGGGCAAGCGAGTCCGAGGCGGGGAGCGAGGCTGTGGGAGGGAGATGCCGCGCGAGGGGAGGAGGGGGCCGGGGAGAGGAAGAGGGAGGGAGGCAGAGGGGGAGCCCGAGGCCGGGCCGGCGGGAGGCGAGGGGAGGCCGACACCTCGGGCCGCGTCGCTCCCTCCCCGGCCCGCAGGGAGGGAAGGCGGGCGAGAGGGAAGAAGGGCGGGCGAGCGGAGAGGAGCGTGGGGGGGCAGAGTCGAGCCTGGCTGGGCCGGGCCAGGCGGGCCGGGCGGCGGGACTCGCGGCTTCCTCGCTGCGCGCAGCGCGGCCGGAGCCCTCCATGCTGCCCGCGGCCGGGGAGCCGGCGGCAGGTAGGGCGGGCGCGCGGGCGGCGGCAGCTAGCCCCCCGGCCCGCCGTGGCCTGGGAGTGATTACTGCGGGGGGCGGGGGGACGCGGGCGCAGCCCGGCCGCACCGGCAGGAAAAAGTCCGTCACCCGCGGGAGTGGCGGGAGCCCTGCGGCCCGCGGGACGGTGGGCGGGCAGGGCAGGGAGTTGACGCGCGGGAAAGGGCAGCGGCCGAGCTCCGGAGCCCCGCGCCCAGGACCCCGCCCCCGCCGCCGGGAAGGGAGCGACCGGGCGGGAGCGGGCGGGGGGCGGGGCCGGGGGCGCCGGGGCCACACAGGGGGAAGGCGCTGCCGCCGGGAGGGGTCCGGGAGCGAGAGGTCACCGCCGAGGAGGGAGGGCCATCGAGCTGCTGCTGCAGCCGCACGGTTCCCGGGCCGAGCCCTTCGAAAGGAACCTCAGGTCCCCGGGGCCTCGCCAGAGTCCCCCATCGTTGCTCTCCCCACTTTACTTTTCCAGCGCCACACTGGGCTCCAGGAGCCCTCCCTACAGACCTTCAATCTCAGAGGACCCCATTTTCCTCCAGGGCCCAGCCTGGCCCTCCGCCGTGGGGTGGAGGGGGCTTCCAGGAGAGGCGGGGGAAACTGGCGGTGCCGCACGACGGGAGCAGCCTGAGCCTTGGAGAGAGGCTGGGGTGGGAGTGCGGACACATGCTCTGTCAGACAGTTTCTCTGACCCTGACAGACCTGTGCCCTGCTCCTGAGCACACACTGGCCCTCACATGGACACAGGTACATATTCTCCTAACAGCCCAGATGCGCTCCCCCAACTAGCTCAGACGCACTCGCTGACCTGGAGTTACACGCAACCGGGGAAGGAAACAGAGATGGTAGCAACTGTCACCCAGCAGCCCCAGAAGTGACACTCCTGACTAGTGTAATGGCTCCCTCTTCCCTCCACGCACAGACCCACACTCCTGTCCCGTTCACACTTCTGCACACCACCCCCTACGCACCAGCTACTCTGCTCAGGGACACTTCACATTCTTCCCCACAATCCCACCTGCCTATTCACACCCTGCTCCTGCCCACTCTCTCCCAGCCCCTCCCGCACCCTCTTGATAACAACACCCTTTCCAGCTCACCCACAGCGTGCCCTGGACTGTTTCCTTCACTTCTTCCCCCTGCCTCTGGCTTCCAGCTGGCTGCACAGCAGCCCCCTGGCTTCTCCCTGCGCTCCCTGAGCACACCCAGGGCCCTCTTGTGGCACAATCAGGAACCCTTTCACTCCGGCTGAAGCCCAACTCCTGTCTTGGTTACTGACTTCACAAGCAGGGGCTGGCCCAGCCTCTGTGTCTTTCCCTGGCCTCAGTTTCTTCTGTCTTTTAGGAGGGAAGAGAAGGGCAGGGAGGGGAATGCTGGAGAGGACAGCAGAGACGGAGCCTCACAAGTTTCAGTGAGGAGGGACTTTAGCATGCACAGTGCAACCTCCTCATTGTGAGCCTATGGTCACTAGAGGGGTTGGTGGCAAAACTAGTTCTCCCGACTTCCAGGCCCATGTGTCCCCACTCACCAAGCCACTTCTCAGCAGTCTGGGGGAAAGGGAAGGAAGGAGGGCAGACGGAAGAGAAGAAGAGAGAGGAGGGCAGCCAGCCTGGAGGACGGAGGAAAGATGGGTTTCTGTGGCCTGTGTCTGGGAATCCAGGTCAGGAGGCACCCCCTAGGGCAGCTTCCTACAGTCACAATGCCTGAATCTCACACCACAGTGTACACATCACCCCCTAACCCACTCTACCCCCCAAGTCCTCTCAACAGATCCCTCCAGGGTCACCCAGATGTTGGTCCTAGTCCAACATCTGAGGGCAGGGCCCTTCCTTCTGGCTCCCATATTTAGCTCAGCCTGTGGCCACTGGCCCCACCTCTGGGGCCCTGCAATGCCTCCTTGGCTCCAACATTTAGAGGTTACAGCTCTTAGCCACCAGTCCCAGGTGCAGAGTCTCCCAGCCGACTCGTCCTACCTATCCTAACCATCTTGGCACAGCTGCAGCACGGAGCCCCCACCTTCACTGGGAGAGGTCAGCCTGGGGGATGCAGGCCAGGGACTGAGACAGCTGGCCAGAGATGCGTACACGGGTGTGCCTGCCTGTGCAGCCGTGTCAGAGTGGCCATGTGCTTGCGTGGGCTAAGAGTATGTGTGTGTGTGTCCATGAGGGGGGCCTGGGTTCCCAGGGCCCAGGGATCTGGATGGAATTAGGAGCTGGCCCTGGTGGGGACCAGGATGGGGGGTGGAGGGATGCTGCAGGAAACGTGAGCTGTGCTCATTAGCTCCTCACGTGCTCAGCCGGATTTATAAACACAAGGAGAAGACGGGATGTAAACAATCAGCGGGCAGCAGCCAGAGGCAGAGCTGGGGCGGGGGCTGGGCTGGGGGCCAGGACTGGGGGAGGGGGCCAAGGACACAGCCCCCACGTCTGTTGCGGTCCACCTGCACACCATGAGCCTGGAGAGGAGGGTGGATGAGGGCTCCAGGAAGCCCACCGTAGACTCCCTCCCCAGGAGGCAGGCGCTGTGCTGGGTTCCAGTGCTCACTACTAGACCGCAGGTGTCGTCAGCCCCAGGCAGCTTTCCGACTGGATTCACTGCCTGAGACATGGACATGTCTTGCCCAGAGTGGACGCTGTCACAGCAGAGGGCAGAGCCTTGTCCTTTTACCTCCCCTTTCTCCTCTGCTAGTCTCTTCTCCCTCTGGGTTCTAGAGACTCCTTCCCTCTTTCTCGTTCTCTCCATGGGCCGGTCAGTCCCTGGGCCAGTCAGTCGGATCCTTCTGCTCTCCCCTGCCCACCCCCCACGCCCGGCCCCCGCCTACAGTGACACAGTTACCTCAGAACTGAAATATTCCTGGAAACACCGGCTTCGTCTGGTTAATTTCATGAGCCGTTTTTCTGCCCAGATGACTTAGCTCTTGTTTATCCAAAAGCTTCTCCCCCTGCTGTCCCTGAGTAGGGAGCTGGTCCCCCCCAGGGATGTCCCACAGGGCTCAGATGGGGAGAGGGAAACAGGCCCAGAGCTGGGATCCTGACCACACTTCCCTGCCATGGGATAGCCAGAGCCCTGTCCCAGAACTCTGGCTAACAGGTCTGCGCAAGGCAGTGTGGGGTAAAGAGACAAGCCCAGCTCCCAATTCCTGTTTCAGCTGGGACCCCTGGCATTGCCACTAACTTTGAGCAAGGCCAGAATCAATCCTGAATGCCATCTGAAGGTTAGAAGGGCCATTGCCCACTTCAGCAGGTCTCCAGTCTCCAAAACAAACACTATTTTGTACTCCTAGGATCCTGGAGGTGACTCAGCTAGATCCCTAGACTTTGTGCAGAGGGGAAGGGCCTGGAGATGGGATGTGAAGAAGAAAGAATAAGAAGGAACTAAGAGTAAGGCAAGAGCTAGGGATGGAAAGGAGCATCCAGGAGGGAAGCCACAAGTTGCAGATGGGGGAAAAGAAAAGGGGAGCCTGTTTCCCCAGGGAGCAGTCAAGTGCTTGACCCTGTTCTCCATCCTAAAACACATGTGTGCATGCATGGACACCTACACTCACGAACACCCCCTCAAACAAAGAGCCTTCACCCAAAAGAGCAGGATCCCTGTAACCGGTGTCCCACACTGCCGTGCTCCATCAGTAAAGTGAGCCAGCCAAACATCTGAGTCAAGACTGACCAGCTGTGCCACTGTAAAAGTCCCCACCTGACCCCTGTGCTCTATAAGAGACACTTCATCCAACTTGAATCCTGAATCCTTCCCAGTTTGTAACCCTCTCTAAACCCTGCCCCAGCATTATGGCTAGCTCTAACCCTAACCTAGTCTTCATTCTTTCTTAAATCCAAACCCTATTGTAACTCTAAGTACAGCCAAATTATTAAACCTATCCAACTTATTTCTAACGATCAAAGCAACGTGTCATTATAGAAAAATTTTGGAAGTATAAAATATAATCTAGAGGAAAGAAATCACTAATGACCTCCCATCTACCCAAGCTTAAAACCCAAACTAGCCCTGCTCTTCCTGATGTGCCAAAGATCATACCATCTGACATCAAAGTCAACAAATTCACAAACCTTAGCCCCAGCTAACCCTCTGCCTGCCCAAACCTAATCACATCCCCCTACTGGACTCAAACCTCAACCACACTAAATCAACCAAATCACAAATCTAAACTAATCTGAAACTTTAAAAATAACCCAGTCCTTAACCCTAACCTAGCCCAATGCTAAGTATATCCCTACCCTATCTAAACCCTAATTGCCTCTGCCAGTCTCAAATGTCCACTGAATCCTGACCTTGGTCCTTATCTAAAAGCCTGGAAAAGCACGTTTCCCACAAACTTTTTGTGGCATCGACTCTGGGCATCCTGGTATGTCCAAACTCTCCAGCGCCATCAGCTGATATGATAGCCCAACTCATCATATGCATAGCTCTCCCTGTCTATCCCCGTCAACTGGAGACTGAGGAAAGTTCTCACTGCAATCAAACTTTTCCCCACCCAACACCCTAGATGAGAATGGGGCAAACCTCCACACTGCTACCAATCCCTGGGAGTGAAGGCTAAATCTCCTTCAATCTAACCTCACCCTATACTTCCCACACCCAGGAACCATATCCCAGAATATACCCAAAGTTGGCTCGATGAGGCAGCCCTGTGTCCTTCAGCCTGATCCTGGTGGTCTAACCCTACACCTTGCCTCCTCTGGCCGACTCTGCTCTTGGCCGCAACCTCTCTCCTGCACCCTCCCGCGGGGCTGACTGCTTTCAGTGTGCCAGCTCTGATACATGCCTTTCCCACCGTTGGCTCTCCTGAAGCTGCACTGGGACTGGGAGACTGGGAGAGAAGACTGGAGTACGACTGGAACCCGGACAAACGGATTCACAGTCCCTCGGCCTGGGCCCATCCCTCGTGTATACACATACATGTTGGCACACATGCTGTGGTACACATGCCAAACACTTTCTCAGCTGACACAGAGACATTCGCAAATAGCTACTGATAGACACGCACATGCGCATGCCAAGTCCTCGTCCTCAAACACACATGCCTCTTCTCCCTCTCTCTCTGGCCAGGAGTGTTCTCCCTCCTCCATCCCTTCTGCCTCCCATCTGGTGTCCCATCCTCTGTCCAAGGTGGGGACAGACACCTGAGGGGCTGCCAGCAGCTTCCCCTCTTGGGCCTGGGCCCCCCTCATGCTTCTTGCCCATCCTGTCCACAGGGGACTCGTGGGGGATGTTAGCGTGCCTGTGCACGGTGCTCTGGCACCTCCCTGCAGTGCCAGCTCTCAATCGTACAGGGGACCCAGGGCCTGGTCCCTCCATCCAGAAAACCTATGACCTCACCCGCTACCTGGAGCACCAACTCCGCAGCTTGGCTGGGACCTACGTGAGTATCCAGCTTAGGAGTCTGGGAGTTGGGTGCAGAGTGAGGAGTTCGGGGAAGACAGGCATAATGGTGGAGGGTCCTAGTGAGGGGAGGAGTGGGAGGGAGGGGCCCTTTGGCTCCAAGCAGCCTCCCTGTCTGGCCTATCTCCTGCCCTTCCCTCTTAGGTGCCCCCTCCTCCCCAGCCCTGGCCCCAGGACTAGACATGTGGGCAGGCCTCGCACCCGCCTTGGCCCATTGCCCCACTGGCTGCCAGCCCAGCCGCCCGCCTCCCCCTGGGGGCCGGGGAAGTCTCCTCTGTTTACACCGTGTTGTGGTGTCTCTTGCACGGGCGGGGTTGGGTGGGGATGGAAGAGCCCCACCTCCCATGCCTGTGTTCCAGCTGGTCTCTGCCCCTAGACCTGGGGCCCTGCTGCTCTGGACCCATGGGCCTCCCTTCTGCCTGCCTTTCCCATCCTAGCCGGGCCTCCTAGGGGGGTCCTAGGGGAAGAGGACTGCAGGGAACCCAGGCCAGTGGTGGCAGGGGGTTTGGGTGGGGATGGAGGTTATGCTGTTAGGATTTGGGGGCAGTCCAGAGGTGCTCGGAGAGCCCAGGAGAGAAGGAAGCAGGGTCAGAGGAGCCAAGGACCATGGGGAACCGGCCCCCTCTTCCCGTGTTCCTCTTCCACATCCCAGACCCTACTCTGGAGCCAGGGAAAGAAAAGGGAGGAGGGTGGCGGGGGAGCTGGCTCCAGCCCCAGGATACACCGAGGAAATTAGTTTGTCTCTGTGCTTGTCAGCGTGTGAACCTCCCCCTGGGCCCTTGCCTATCCCAGGCCTCGCCCCTCTCTTCTCCCTTTCTCTCCCAGTCACACATCTCCCTCATCCCTTTCCCTGGGCCCCAGCCGCCCCCCCAGGGGCTGGCAAGGGCTTTGCCCTCTTCCCTGTGCTGTTCTGCCTCCCATACCCCTCCTCCTGTCCTACTCTTATGACTGCCTCAGTTTCTTCCTTCTGCAGCCCTGCTCCTGTCAGCTGAATCCTTCCTTGGGGGTGTTAGTGAGTAGCCTTCTGTCCCAATTCCTTCACGCGGTGGGACCCGGCATGTCAGAGAGGCAAACAGGGCTCTGATGCCAGCAGGCCCCTGCCTTTCAACACCGGCTTTCCTCCCTCTCATTTCTCTGTGCAGAAAACCTTTGCTTGACTCTGCTACCCCCTCTAGTTCCCGACCCTTTTTCTCTCCTGGCTTTCCCTGCCAAATTTCTTGAAGGAGTGGTCTACACCCTCTGCCTCCACTTCCTCTCCACCCACTCACTCCTTAACCCCCTGCAATCTGGCTTCCAGGCCCCAGCAATGGTTCTCTCCAAGGTCGTCAGGCACCTTATTCTTGCCAAAGCCGACAGTATCTGTAGGCTCATTCTCCTTGCTCTCTGTTTTGCAGCCACACTGCTGAGTACTGCTGCCTTCTTGAACTCCTCTTCCTTGGCCTCTGCACTCTCCTGGGCCATCTTCTACTTCTTCAGCCTCACCTCCTGGTTCCTGGTGGCTCCTCTTCCTCTCTGCCCTGCCCCTGCGGTGGGCACTCTCCAAGGCTTGCCACCTCAGCCAATGAGCACGTCCTTGCTCAGTGTCTCCTGTGCGGCTTTCTCTTTCTACGCCTCTCCATAGGAGAGCTCAACTGTCACCTCCATGCTGGAGAAACTCAGGGGAGCCCATGAACAGAGAGGCCTAGCATGGTGACAGGGCCAGTCCTTGTCCTCAAAGGACAAGAAATAGAAGCTCTGGGTGCAGGTCTCTCAGTGGTGAGCAGGCTGCTCTGCCCGCCTCCTTCCCCATCACCCTCTCCTTTTCACAGCTGAACTACCTGGGGCCCCCTTTCAACGAGCCTGACTTCAACCCACCTCGGCTGGGGGTGGACACTCTGCCCAGGGCCACTGTCAACTTGGAAGTGTGGCGAAGCCTCAATGACAAACTGCGGCTGACCCAGAATTACGAGGCCTACAGCCACCTTTTGTGTTACTTGCGTGGCCTCAACCGGCAGGCTGCCACAGCCGAGCTGCGCCGCAGCCTGGCCCACTTCTGCACCAGCCTCCAGGGCCTGCTGGGCAGCATTGCAGGCGTCATGGCAACTCTGGGTTACCCGCTGCCCCAGCCTCTGCCCGGGACTGAGCCCACTTGGACCCCTGGCCCTGCCCACAGCGACTTCCTCCAGAAGATGGATGACTTCTGGCTGCTGAAGGAGCTTCAGACCTGGTTGTGGCGCTCAGCCAAGGACTTCAACCGGCTCAAGAAGAAGATGCAGCCTCCGGCAGCTGCGGTCACCCTGCACCTGGAGGCCCATGGCTTCTGATCTCTGACCTTTACCAACTCCTCTTCCCTAGCCCTTCAAACCGTGCTCCCACTCTAGGAGGGAGAACCCTGTATGCCAACACTTGTTGAGCCAGAAGACAGAAGCCACAAGCCTCTGGCCCTCCCCTGGACTTGGGGGTGTGATGTAATAAGGCCTGTCTCCCTCCCACCTCCCAAAGGCTTAAGGATCTGGGGAAGAGGTGCAATAAGGCCGATCCTGTTTCCACAGGGAGTAATGCTCAAGGGAGTCCAAAGCGGTTCAAGGTGGTATAAAGGCTCTCACAGCCTCCTGCCTTCTGCCTACCACTTGGCCAGTGCCCACCCAGCCCTTTAAGCAGCACTTCCAGGAAGCACACCTGGGGGACAGGAGTAGACAGCCACCACAGCACGTGCCTTCTGGGGTGAAGCCCTTTGGCTGCCCCACTCTCCTTGGATGGGTCTTACTCCTCCACCCCCAAATAACTCCACACATCCAATTCAGGAAACAAACATGGCGGCAAGTCTAAACAGAGAGAGATGGGATTAAAAATAAAAGGGGTGGGGCCTGCATTGGAAGTGGCCTATAGACCAGAAGAGATAATACTGAAAGCAGAGGGGCAGGGACAGACCAGACCCAGGAGTCACCAAAGCAATCAGTGGCACAGAGTGGCAAACAAAAGCCATGTTGAGCATTAGGACCTTGCCTTAACTTTTCTTGCCAGCATCACGGTGCCTCCTCTCTGCCCCTTTCCCAGGGTATCTGTGGGTTGCCCACGCTGGGGAGGGCAACCATAGCCACAGCCACAGGATTTCCTGAAAGTTTACATTGCAGTAGCATTTTGGGGTGTGGGGTGGCAGCTCCCCCAGGCCCTGCCCCCCAGCCCCACTCACTCATGACTCTAAGTGTGTTGTATTAATATTTATTTATTTGGAGATGTTATTTATTAGATGATATTTATTGCAGAATTTCTATTCTTGTATTAACAAATAAAATGCTTGCCCCAGAACTTAGTCTCTTTGCCTAGCCTTGCCCCTCCTCCTGGTGCTCGTCGCTGCTCTCTTGGCCCTGGCCCTGGCCCTGGCCCTGGCCCACCCCGGCTCCCACTCCACCCCCAGCCTCTGGTGGAGGTGCTCAGAGCTCAGGAAGAGGTGCTCTTCCCTCTGCCCACTGGGGTGATGTATGCACCCACCACCCCTGTGATCCCTCAGTCCTGTTGAGAAGCTTCAGTCTATTTTGGGTTTTCCTTCTCCCTGCCTTTGCTCAGTCTTCCTCACCTTTCTAGATTGCTTTAATGGCCTCGGAGGTCTGTCTACCTTCCTTGAATTTCTCCCCTCCAGCCTGCCCTCCCCATGGTGAGCAAAGCTACCTATCTGCCTATCTGGTGCTCTCTCCAAAGTGGTCAGCCCATGGGCCTTCAGTCCCCAGCTTTCCCAGGGCTACGGCCCCCATGCCCATGGCTGTCCACTGGGGCCTCAAGAGTAATGACCTTCACTTCAACACTCTCTTCCAGGGGAGGTGACAGACTGCAGCCAAGTCACAGTTCTCAGCTGTGACTCTACTCCTTTCTCTTCTTTGTATGACAGCATATTTGGGGAAAAGAGAAAAACTCCTCTAAGACTGTGGGAGAACGGGATAGATGCTATTCAAGGGATTATCTAAGGTCAAATCCAGTTTCATGACGTCCTAGCTAAAAGACCTTAGACAAATTAAAGCTTTCTATTCCCCATTGGTAAATAGAGATAATTAAATACCCTTATAAGATTGTTGGACAGGATAAGAGAAACAATAAAGGTAAAATGCTTGCTTGGCTGTAGCAATCATAGTAATTACAGATTACTTGGGATATATCAGCATGTCATGACATTTTAGTTAAGAACCACTGGGTAAATTAATGGATTAATTGCTCCCAGATAGTACATGCATATTTCACAAGGGCCTCCTAGAGACAATGCCTTGAGCAAAGGAAATAACGAATGATGGTAATGTCAATCAGCTGGCAAACCCAGTAAAGCCCTAATTACCTGCCTGTCACTGACTGGTGAAGGAAAGCTAAAAGAAGCCTAAAACCTAATGTGGCTCCTGTCCTTATGGAGCTTGCAATCAACTTGGGAAGAAAAGATTAGTTTACCCGAAATAAAAGGGCCAAAAGCATACACATGTGATGTAGACTAGGAGGTACCAGCAAGTGCAAGAGTCACTAGAAAAGAGAGAGGTCAGAGTGTAGGTGAAGGAGCTGTTGGACTTGCTTGTGGGTGGCCCAAACCAGGCTCTTCTGAATGTCCCTGAGTCATCTGGCCCAAGTTGAAGGGAACGTGCCCCACCCTGAGGGGTCCAGGCTCTTTGGGTGGAGACATTTGCCCAGACATGGCCAGGGGCACCCGCAGGCCCTGCCCTCTGCCTAACAAGATAGAAAGGAGAGGGCATCCTGGCTGTCTCCACACACAGGCAAAATGAGTCGTGGCCTGTGATGTGCAAAGCACTCAGCAAAGGGCCCTAAAGAACACAGAGGTAAGTGAGGTGTAGGTCCTGTCTGCACAGAGCAGAAGCAACCCCATACAGTGAGCTTCTTGGGGGAAGATTCTGAGTCTTCCTCTTCTCTCTATCCCAGCACCCAACTCAGACTCCAGCCTAAAGAAGGTGCTCAATTAGTGTGTTGAACAAAACAATCCAGAAAAGGGAGTGGGAACCCCTTCCCACAAATGCTAGACTACAAGGCAGAATTCTATTAAGAGCAGATAAAAGAAAGAAGAGAGGCCTGGTGTGGTGGCTCACGCCTGTAATCCTAGCTCTCTGGGAGGCCGAGGTGGGCGGACTGTTTGAGCTCAGGAGTTCAAAACCAGCCTGAGCAAGAGCAAAATCCCGTCTCTACTAAAAATAGAAAGAAATTAATTGGACAACTAAAAATATTTAGAAAAAACTAGCCGAGCATGGTGGCACACGCCTGTAGTCCCAGCTACTCGGGAGGCTGAGGCAGGAGGATCGCTTGAGCCCAGGAGTTTGAGGTTGCTGTGAGCTAAAGATGACACCACGGCACTCTAGCCCGGGCCACACAGTGAGACTCTGTCTCAAAAAAAAAAAAAAAAGAAAGAAGAGAGATCCAGGCAAAACACTATGGAAGTCTAGGAAGGAGAAACTGCATCTAGTTGAGTGAAGGCCCTCTAGGCTGTGCGTCCTTTGGGAAGGAAATGGTGTTTGAAGTCATCGCTGTATTTCCAGTGTGTGGCACACAGCAAGTGCTCAATAGTTACCCTTTGCATAAACACATGAGGTGGGATTTGACACCATTCTCGAAGGATGGCTAGAATTTGGACAGATGGAGATGGAGCAGGATGAGGGTTAGCTAAGTGTTTCTCTCCTTTTCAAGCAGATGGCATCCTGAGGGCAGGCTCCATGATTTATTCATTTTTGCATCCCTACAGCATTTTAGTATAATCCCTGGCAGAGTGAAGTCCTCAATAATTTGATTTAAGCGGATTTAAAAAGTGTCAAGACAATAGCATTTTAGAAGTTAAGAGAACAGAATTTGAAGAAGGAGGCTGATCAACAGTCTCAGATGCCCCAGAGGAACTGAGAGAAGAATGCAGAGAAAACCCACTGGTTTGGCAACCAGGAAGTCACAGGTGACCTCTGAAAGAGCAGGGGAGAAGCAGACACCAAATTGTGAGATTGAAGGACGTGGTAGGCAGAGAGTAAGAAGGGTAAATAAAGGCCCTCAGAGTTTGCTAGTAAGGGAACTATTTAGAGGGGTTACCAGGATCTAGGAAAGTTTTTTTACTGTTGTTGTTTTTATTTTTATTTTTTTTTGAGACACGGTTTCACTCTGTTGCCCAGGATAGAGTACAATGGCATCATCATAGCTCCCTGCAGCCTCAGACTCCTGGGCTCAAGCGATCCTCCTGCCTCAGCCTCCTGAGTAGCTGGGACCACAGGCGTGCACCACCATGCCCGGCTAACTTTTTTATTTTTTGTGGAGATGAGGTCTTACTCTTGCTCAAGTGATCCTCCTGCCTCAGCCTCCCAAAGTGCTAAGATTACAGGCATGAGCCACCTTGCCCAGCCTGTTGTTTTTAAACAGAAGAGATCTAAACACGTTATTGCTGAGGGAGAAGGTGGTGGCTGGGGAAAAATGGAGAGGTTTGGAGAATGGAATAAGGAGACAACCAGAGGAGAATCAGAGGGGTTGCTGCGGGGGCGGGTGGGGGGATCTGCAAAAAAAAAAAGGGGGTTGCTGGGCAGCCTTATGGAACTAGGTGATATCTGCAGACACATCTTTTTTGTGGACCTATTCAGCATGGACTGTGACATTCCTTAGCATGACAGAGATGGCCAGAGAGGGGAACAGAGTGAAGAGAGGGCATTTTCCAAGGCTGAGGACTGGCAAGGCAGGGATGGCAGAGAAGCAAGCGGCAAGGGCGTCTAGGCTGCTAGAAACTATTGCCGAGTGGCTGGGAGCACTGAGCAGCGTGGGCAGGGTGGTCAGAGGAGGGAAACAGGAGGGGAATGGACCTGGAGAAGCACCCAAATGGGCACCGCTGGAGTTCACTCACTCTGAGGGTGCAGGAAGTTCCCGTGGGGGGTTGGAGGGGGTAGAAAGAGATGACAGCATGGTCAGAGAGGGCATTGCAGAATTTGAGTTCTTGAACCCTCTCCCAAATAGCTCCTAACGATGGTGACGGGTGTGAGCTCCTCCTTCGGGTTTTGGCACTGTGTGCCACAGGGCGTCCTGTAAAACTGCCAGCACCATGGGACAGGGAGCTCTTGGTAAATGACAGATCGTCAGTATTTTCCGTGAGTGAGTTTGTCATTGGCTCTCCATCCACTGCTGCTTCAGGCAATATCACGCGTGTTGCTGGTTATCTAGCTTCCACCTCTCAAGTATGGCTGTCGAGTCAGAGGCTCAGGCCCTGCAGTGTCAAAGGGGTGGGGGGCACATTACCTCTGGAAGTCCTTATGTCCTCACAAGGCTATGGAAAGCGGGTGAGAGGGAGGGAGAGAAGGCCCTCCTCCCTGTCAGCTCCAGAGAGCACGTGTGGATTAGGAATCTCATTGCCATCTTGGTGCCTGTGTCTGCGAGAACGAGCACAAAGTGAAGAACTGTCGACTGGGGCAGGAGGCAACTTCCGAGAGGGTAGGAGTGGGTATAGAGGAGGCTCTGATGGGAGGGGCAAAATAGTCAGACCTTGCCAGCTGCCCACTTTTGCAAAGACTGACCCAGGACATAGAGGCCTCCTCAGCATGTGAAGAGACTCCTTTGCGCACTCGTCCCACGTACACGCATCACAGCCAGAGCCGCCCCACATGGGGAATGGCAAAGGGAGGCCCTCTGTTCCCCTTAACCTGGAGGACAAAGGCCAGTGATTCAGGCCTGGTCGAGTGCTCTGACGCTCTGGCTCTGACAGGGGGCTCCCTCAGCTCCCCCTTCTTCTTGGAGCTACAACTGTCCCTGCCTTTGTTCCTTCAATTCTTGAGCTCCCTGACTCAGCCTGGTTCCTCAACTTCCCAGCAGGGGACAAAGCCCTTGTCACCCGGGTGAGGGTGGGGGCAGTGAGAAAGCTTTAGAGCCAAAGTTCCAGTCCTTTTTCCCCAGTCTCAGCCTTCAGGGTCTCTCAGCCCTGCTAGGTCGGAGGTCACCTCTAGGCTCCTCCCAAATTGCTCTCATCTCCAAGGCTTGGCTGATGGGGTGGAAATGGTTAACTAGGACCGTCCTCCCAGCTGGACAAAGTCTGACACCTGGTGGCCAAGGTTAGGAATGGCCGGAAGGGCCCCTTTTCAAATCTCCCCGGAACTTGTCCAGAGCCAGGATAGCCAAGGTGAAAGGGTAGGTGTAGAACGGAGGTGTGGAGGGTGGTGGGGGCAGGGAAGAGGAGACAGCAGTGGCAGAAAAACCCAGAGGCTTTTTTCTCCCCCCTTGTTCCCCCCAGGCTCCCACTCCTTAAGCCCAC